>VXAK01001404.1:0-32410 GCA_013399435.1 Arenaria interpres | reverse complement strand
CCCCGGCCCGGCCGCCCCCCGCCCACCTCAGGGGCGGAGTCAACCGAGTCCCCGCCCACCAGCACGCCCCGCGCTCCGCCCCCGCCTGGGAAGGGGCCGGCAGCTACCCGGGCGCGGCCGGGCGCGCACGCGCGGAGGGGGGCGGTGGCAGCCATGTTGGGTGCGGGGCTGCGGGTGTGAGCTGTAGGCCGGCAGGGAGAGGCGGGGGGAGGGGGGGCCCTCCGCTCCCCGCGTGTTTCTCCGGGGNNNNGCTCCCCGTGTGTTTCTCGGGGCTGCGGAGCCCGCGGTATAGCCGTCGGTCTGTCGCCATCACCATCTGCCACTGCTGAAGGTTGCTGCTTGTTGTCCATCCCCTAGGCCGGGGGCTGTGAGGGGCCCTGGCTGATAGGCCTGCACCTTGTGCGGTGACCAGCCGTGCCGGTGGCCGTCCTCAACTCCCCCTGCCCTCAACGCTAATGAGACCTCACCTCGAATACTGGGCCCCTCGCTACAGGAAAGATGTTGAGATTCTGGAGCAAGTCCAGAGAAGGGCAACAAAGCTGGTGGAGGATCTAGAGCACAGTCCTGTGAGGAGCAGCTGAGGGAACCAGAGGTGTTCAGCCTGGAGAAATGGAGGCTGAGGGGAGACCTTACTGTGCTTTACAACTACCTGGAAGGAGGTTGTAGCAAGGTGGGGAATGGTCTCTTCTCCTTTCTTCACAGTGAGGGTGACAGAGCCCTGGAACAGGCTGCCCAGGGAGGTCGTAGAGTCCCCTTTGGAGATTTTCAAGACCCGCCTGGATGCAGTCCTGAGTAACATGCTCTAGATCTGGGCAGTCCTGCTTCGGCAGGGGAGTTGGACTAGATGATCTCTATGGTGCCTTCCAACTCCAAAAAAATTTAGTGAAATTCAGTGAAAGTGAGAGGACAAGAGGAAGTGCCCAGAGTTGCACCAGGGGAGCTGTAGGATGGGTATTAGGAAAAATTTCTTCACAGAAGGGGTTGTCAAACATCGGAAGGTTTGCCCAGGGAAGCAGTGGAATCGTCATCCCTGGCGGTATTTAAAAGATGGGTAAATGTGGTGCTTAGGGACATGGTTCAGTGGTGGTTTTGGCAGTGTCGGGTTAATAGTTGGATTCAGTGATCTTAAAGGTGCCTTCCAACGTAGACAATTCTGTGATTCTTCCTAGGTGGTGTACATGGCGTCCAGCTCGCGACTGACTGCTACCACGTCAACTCTTTCCACACTCTGGAGGGCTGTTCTATGAGGCTGTTATGTCCCAAACCTATGTTTTACTTGGATATTTATTTCCATGGGGCAAGAAGAAGTAGGATATGGCACAGAAGACATCTCAGGGACTTGGGGAATGATATTGAATAGGCAACTGCCTAAAGTAATTATGAGTCATGAGCCCATTTACCCTTTGCTCCTTTGAAGGCAAAGCATCATTCTCTGGCAGGAAAATGTTGTGACTTTCTTCTCCTCTCTTCTTCCTAAAACTATAAATGTTTATCTGTTTCTGACCTCCTGGGGTGAAAACAGAGAAAAACGCCTTCACCCATAGTGGCATATCAGATGAGGATGACTCATTCTGAGGCTCCCAGACTGTCAAGAGATGTAGCTGTGGTACGAAACAACTTCGGAATAGCTGTAGATGCAGCTCCTAACTGCAGTGGAGAGGGGCGTCTGTATGTGTACTGGAGTATAACTGATCTGCAAGGCAAATGCTCTCACGAAAGCGGCTTTGTGCTGTCACTAATGGCTTGCACGCAGAACTTTATCCCGCAGCCCAGGTCATTGCCTTTATCCAGGCTGCTAGGTAGTGTGGGGGCTGACCTGCACAGCTGGGTAAGCATTTTTGTGCAGGCAGTTACTACTGGTAAGCTGGGTGAGGACCAGAGGGAGTGGAGTTAAGTCCCAGTAAGTGCACGTAGGAGGGCAGAGAAGCGGCGAGCGAGCTGAGTTTTGTTTCTAGACGTGGGTGGGAGTGAAGATACACAGGATTATATGAGGGAGGCGGAGGTGGAAGCGTGAGGCTCTCTGCGTGTGCCCGGGACCTTGCTTGCCGCCTGAATCTGGCTAATGCAGTGGTTACTAATGCTACCCAAACAAAACAAGTTTGGGAAGTTTGGGCCCAGTCTATTGTTCATTGCATTGATTATGTTCCTCATACAAGAACTCTGTTGCACGTCAAAAGCCCTAGCGGTTAGGAAGCGAAGTTGGCAGAGAGATACAGGTTAGAAATGGATTAATGATATTATTTTCCTAACAGGATTTCCTCCTTTTTTCCTCTTTACATCTATACATAATGAAAATTTTTATGTTTAATTATTCTGTCTTAAAAGGAACAGCTATTAGTAAGAGTCATGCCAAGTTTAAGCATAGTTTTTACAGAGTGCTGCACTGTGCTTCAGTTACCAAACAGAAGTAAAATCTCTTAATTATATTACCAGATTTCATGGGAAATGGAATTTGGACCACTCATGTAATAGGTTTAACTTCTAGTGTCTTCTGTATTGTTAGGAATAAATTTCCCCAAAGTGAACTGTTTCTGAAATGTTGCATGTGAAAGCCCAGGAAGATGGTTCCTGAAAAGCGGTGTACAAATCAAAAATGGAGTGTTGATCTTAAATTTTGAAAATGCCACCTGACTTCCATGTCTTTTTGTAAGTAGGGACAAATTTTGGAAGGATGATAAAACTTGTAATATACGGAGACCCAACTTCTTTTTCTTCAGGAATATTATCAGTGTACTTATGGGACTTATCCACAAACCAGACAATGTGACTAATGTAGGCTTTAAATACGTCCATCTTTCAGTTCTCATTCTTTCTGGAACATTATAACTCTTTTTTTAAAGCTATGTAACTGGATAGGAGGCTATGTCATTGCACTGGTAGAAGGGTAAAAAAGGAAGGTCATGCATATCTGTCACATCTTTGTATTTTCAGAATAGTGTTATCTGTATATTTTAATTGTCTGGTTCCAGAGGTTGTGACTATGGCATAACGTTATTCTATAATGCAAAGTAATTGGCAAACACTGAGGCACCTTTAAATCACAGAATCACGAATGGTTGAAGTTGGAAGTGTCTTCTGGAGGTCATCTGCTCCAACTCCTGCTCAAGCAGGGCCACATAGAGCTGGTTGCCCAGGAGCATGTCTAGATGGCTTTTGAGTATCTCCAAGGATGGAGACTCCACAATTCCCTGGGCAACCTGTTTCAGTGCCCAGTAACACTCACAGTTAAAGAGGAAAAAAAATTTAAAAAATATATATATATTTCCTGATGTTCAGGGAGAACCTCCTGTCTTTCTGCGTGTGTCTATTGCCTCTGGTCCTGTCACTGGGCACCACTGAAAAGAACCTGGCTCCATCCTCTCTGCACCCTCCATTCAGGTACTTATATACACTGATGAGGTCCGCCCCCCCCGGAGACTGCTTTGCTCCAGGCTGAAGAGTCCCAGGTCTTGGAGACCTTCCTCACAGGAGAGATGCTCCCGTCCCTTCATCATCTCGATGGCCCTTTGTTGGACTCTCTCCAGTATTTTCATGTCTCTCTTGTACTCTTTTGTACAAAATACATACACACACACATTTATGTGAGAAATATGTGTTTCAGAACTATTAGTACTTTATTACTTGGATGAACAAGTCGTATTGACTAAAAGACTTTAATACTAGTTTTAAGATTTACTTTTCCAGTTTGACCTTCTTCAACCTTAAAGACGAACAGTGACAGGAATGGTTAGCACTGTTTTCTGGACCCTGCAGTAGATTGGTTATTGTAAAAGATCTGTATTTAAGGAAACATAAATAGTGTTCTAAATAACATGTAAACAAAATAGTGTCAAAATGACATTTAAAATAAAGTGTGCTTCAGATTTGTTTTAGGAAAAACGAAACATAATTGGTGTTAGTCAGCAGGTTTTCAAGAGTTTAACCTTTGCTCCGCCAAGAAAACGAGCCAAGAAAAGAATCTTCCTGGTAGTAATAATTGTTGCAAGCTCAGTTCTGCGAAAAGTGGACTTGAAGGATGTGATCTGAATTCAGACAAGTCTGAACGTAATTGCGCAAAGGCAAGCAGTACAAGACTTAGCAATTTTAAACTTGTTTTTCATTCGTCACTCAGTCAATGGCCGACAAATAAGGAAGCGCTATATTTAACTTCACCCTTCTTCACCTGTATAAGCCAATTCAATTTTTTAAGCTTTTTGATGGAACTTACACAATAGGTAGATTTCAGAACTAGGTTAATTTTGTCTTAATAAGCATACATAAAGCCAACACTTTTATTTATTTTTTTTATATCATCCTACAGTTTCATACTATTTTAAGTAAATATTATGTTTACTGTCCTTTTTTGCTTGCTGTACCTTATAAAGAATTCAGAATAAAAGCTGTACATTTTTATCCAAAAACTGAACAAAAAAATTAAAATTTCAGGTTTTGTAGCTTCATTTTGTGTCTTGATCATTGGTTTTCAAACCTCTAATACACATAATATCAGTGGGAAATAAATAGATTTTTCTAAATTTAAATCTAATTAGATTAATGCATCTGATGTACTCATGGACTGACCTGAAACCAGGCTGTGAATTCACTGATTGTATTTGTTTTCCTCACTGTTTTCAAACTGTTTATTTAGTTTTACTTCCAAATTCTTGGTTAGGTAAACTGCACAAAATTTCTGATCGATATGTGGGTTTAGATAGCTGCCTTAAGCAGGAACTTGGCTTAAAGAAACCACGGGGGCTGAATGTCTTAGAAAGAAACAAGAAGAGGTTGGCTTGGTTTTCTTCATCTTTTCTTCTTTTTTTTTTTTTTCAGGCAACACAGGCAATGCCAGAGCCGTGATTCACAGGAACACCAGGCTACTTGTAAGATCTCGTAGCTGAATACGGGTTTTCAATTACGACGTCATCATCTTTGTTTCAATGTGTATGTACATGTGTAGAGTCTTGCGGATCTGGTCCTTGGCTACGTCCAAACACTGGGGAGGTGTATCTGAACCAGCTTTAAATGTCACTACTGCTCAGAGTGGGAAGCATCTCAAATATTTGCCTTGGTCTAGGATGGATTTTGCAGTCTGCGCTGATCTCTGTTACTGCCATAGCTGTTTCCTGTTAGTCACAGAGACACTTGTAAACTATATTCTGACAAGTGTGTCATTGCTGTGCTTATCTATACTTTGCCTAAATTAATAATGTGGTCAGACCCCTATGGCTCTGGTTGCCTCCCTTACAACTTACACTAATTACCTTTGCTGGCCACAAGCATGGTTAAAGGTAACGGGCACAAACTTGAATATAGGAAGTTCCATCTAAACATGAGGAGGAACTTCTTCACTTTGAGGGTGGTAGAGCACTGGAACAGGCTGCCCAGAGAGGTGGTGGAGTCTCCTTCTCTGGAGACATTAAAAACCCTCCTGGACATGTTCCTGTGCAACGTGCTTGCTCTAGGTGGACCTGCTTTGGCAGGGGGGTTGGACTAGATGATCTCCAAAGATCCCTTCGAACCCCTGCCATTTTGTGTTTCTGTGAAAGCAGGAGACCATAGAAGTGAAGGACCATCATCTGCCAAACAAACATGGCTACACTTCAGACAAATTCGGGGTGCCAGTGCTCACATTAGCAGCCGTACAGCTTCTTCAGTATAGCTTGGTGGGTTTTGCAGGAAAAAAGAGCGTAAGGAGTTGCCGCTGAGGGGTGATTGCTTAGCCAGTATTGTAGAGCATGCTGTGAATCCAGAGGAGATGGCACAGAGTCCATGCATAAAGGCTGAGGCAGCATGTGCTTGTCTCTGAAAGGGGATTCTTCTTAAAAAGCGGTATTTCCACAGAATGTGACACAAGCTGGATGTTGCTGTGAAGAGTGAATGCACAGGGTGACGGCGTTTCACATGGGTGACACGGAGGGAGGGTCTAAGAGCGAGTAAAAAGGATTTGCTAAGCCCCACCTCTTCGGAGAGGCTTGTGTGCTTTGAGAGAAGTCAGTACAGAGCAGAAGAATCACAGGAGTAAGCACCTGTGTGCCAGTTTGAAACTGTTCTTTTTAAAGCTTGTTTCTCTCTTTATGAGTTTATAACTACTTTTTGGAAAATGGCCCATAATAAAATATAATAATTTAATTATTTATGTGTAACAAACACCAGTAGTGGACACTACCTGAAAAAAAAAAATTCAACAAAAAACCGCAAATCCCAAACACCTAGTTTTGACAGTACCCATCATATGCTGTTATGGAAATAAACAGTGTTTAAAAAAAAAATCCCCATGTGGCTTTGAAGGTTCCATTTAAGAAATGGGGTTGAATGGAATGTGCAGAAGTCAGACAAACTAGATAAAAGTGATGACAGGGAAGTAGAAAAACAGAATAAAGAATGTAAATATACACTGAATGAAGGAATGTGGGAAATATGTGAGAAAATACCTCCAGTTAGAAAACAAGGGACAAAAAAACCCAAAGAATAAAACCGTCACCAAACCCTTGAGATCTGTTGGAAAAAATTGAGGAAATGGTAGAAAATACAGATGGCAACATACTTTGTGAATTGAAAGTCAATACAGATGGATACTGCAAGAAGAAATCCATTGCTGTTATGAAGTCCTATTAGGACAAAATATTTCCACTCTGGGCTTGGCAATACTTGTCTTTTTGTATGATCAATAAGGTATGGTTAAGTAGAAAACAATTTTAGCATTTATTCCGTAGGAAAAAGATTATTTAAACATTTGTTCAGCCATTAATCTGAAAGCTACTTTGTTTTTAAATTGGTTGTACTCAAAAAAAATCTCAACAGTTAAGGCCTGGATGTTATCTGAAAATAATTTTGTTATACAACCAGAAGAGGAAAGGCCAAATAATTGATGCGCAAGTAACTCCATGCTCTTTATAAAATATTAACTGCAATGCATGGTCTCTGTCCTACAGGAACAGAGGGAAGCTGAGTATATATTCAGGGTAAATTACTGCTAGGTCAGTAAGTCTAATGTATTGGCATTTCTCCTAATGCTTACAATACAATCTAAAAATCTATTTGGAAAAGCTATAAAGTGAAAATTATCTTTTCAGTATCAAGATGATGCTGATCATTCAAATTAGATGTCCTCTGACACACCGTCCTGCACAGTACCGATAATGGTTTTGTTCTAAGTAACTTTCAGTCTGTTCATCGTTATGTATGTTCCCCATATATACAGCTCTTGAGCAGGCTTTATGCCCAAATTGATTTTTATCGACATGAAATAAAGCTCTGCAGAAATTATAAACCTCTTGGATTTGGAACCAGCCTTTTTTTGTTCTCTGTTTGTAATACAACTGCATTAAAAGCCACCCAGTGCTGCGCTGTTACAGCGGCTCCGTGTAACAGCGGCTTAGTCTCCTTCGAACGTAAGTCAGAATATAAACAAAAATTGAGTATTACCATGCCATTAACCACCGTATCATCAACCAAACCCAGCCAGCTGCAATGCTAACTCAGCCCTAAATTCTCTCTAAGGCCCCATGCTTCAAGTTTCCTTTTGAGTAAGCATTCTGCATCTTGCAGAGCCCTTCAAAGGACTTTTAGGGGATTTCTGACACACATAGTTTTTACCTATTCGCTAGACGCGTGAGCAGTTAAAGCTGCCTGAATATGACTGCTTACTTCAACAGGTAACTTGTTAAACATGGAGAAAAATGTTCTTTTTCACCGGAGTAGCATCGTAACAGTCAAACAAGATGTGTCCCACTGTCAGAATACGCTGTACTATGTCAGCTAAATAGAGGCAGTTGCCCAAATTTTACCCAGACACACCTTGGAAACTAGTAAGTACTAGGCAAACACAAGGTCGCAATTGTAATTAAAATTGCTCAAGCCTTTTCCATACTCTTGTTTTCAAAAGCATATAGCTTTCTGGAAAAACTGCCTCGTTCGCTGAATCTGAGTGGAAGTGCCTGTCAACATCTGAGCTGACCTGGGACTGCAGTGGCAGAAACTAAAAACGAGTTTTGAGAAATAATCTTCAGTGACAATTTCCACCGAAGCTGGCTTTTGTGCCGTTCATGGTGCATGTACATAGCTTCAGGCAGGATGTTTCAGCATTCATATCTGTTTTGAGGCAAAAAAGGACAGTGCTATGTTTGAGTGTCTTAAATGCTGCTGGGAGCGTACACAAGTGCTCTGAACTCAGCAGCTTAGTATGGGTTTGGATCCTCACATGGTTATGTGAGTTGAGCTAAAGGAGAGGAGGAACACTTACCTTGAAATATTTGTCAGCTGTGTTGCCCAGATTTATTCCACTACAGAGCAGTTAGCTCACCTAAATTTAGATGTTTGTGTTATAGATGTCTGCATCAGATCTAGATATCTGGATGTTTTTTATAGTGAGTTGAGATAAAAAGGCATTTTCATCGTGCAGTTCATCTCATTCTGAGCTGAATACCTCTGGTCCTGTCACTGGGCACCACTGAAAAGCAGCTGGTGGTCTTTTGGATCCCATCCCCACACATGAATGGAATTCCACTGAGCCTTTTCTTCTCCATGCTGAACAATCTCAGGTCTCTCAGCCTGGAGAAGCCAACAAGGAAAGATGCTCTCCTGGACCTGGTACTTAAAAACAGGGAAGAACTGGTCAGAGAAAGGAAAGTTGGAGGCAGGCTTGGCCATGGGAGTCACAGGATCCAGGAGGACCCACGAAGAGGATCCCAAGAAGAGGAAGCAGAGAAAAAAGACCACAACCCTGCATTTAAACCTCTTCAGAGGTCTGCTTGGAAGAGTCCCATGGGTTAGGACCCCGGAAAGAAGAGGGATCCAGGAGAGCCCATTGATATTCAAAGCTCACCTCCTCCAAGCTCAAGAAGGTCCATCCTGACAAGTAGGAGAGCAAGCGAAGGCGGCAGGAGGCCTGTATAGATGAGCAAGGGGCTCCTAAACGAATTCGGATATAAAAAGGAAGGGCAAAAGATGTGGAGCAGGGCAGGTGACCCACAGGGGAGAAGACAAAAGAGGGAAAAGACATACAAGAGGTTAATTCTAGGCATAGGAGACTGATGTCCTGTACTTCTGGAACTGTGTTCACATGGCCAGCCGTATTCTCCTGGAGGTGAAAACCTTGTGGGCATCAGTTGCCATGCTAGTTCTGTGATGTGGCCATAAGCAGAAATAAACCCCAGGTGCCTATCTCAGAAAGGAGAATGAGTGACTGAGGATCAGGACCACAGCATGTTCCAGCCATCAGCCTGTAACTTAATAAGTACATTATTAAGTGCGCTTATTTCCATGTCATTTGTAATACTCTGCAGTGAGAGCTTCCACAAGTGCCAAATCATGTGCTGGCAACACTTCTATTAAGCTGTTTGCACTGACAAATATAATAATAAGCAAGATGGTGGGAATTGAAAATGGAAGCCTCTGTAAAATCTGCAGGCAATGTCTCAAAAGAGAAGGCACCAGACAGGGGGAGAAACAGTATAAAATTGTTTGCAAGAACCCTTGGGAAGCTTAGAAACTAACAGATGTGAGAAACCATATTGCCTGAGATGCTGGCTGATACTTTGAGAGGGTTTGACTGAACTAAGAAATAATCCTTTTCTCCCTGTGCTTATGGATCTAAGATTGCTCCCCTAGATCCTGTTTCCATTGACCATGTCTCAGCTCCATTTGAAGGATAGACACGGGCATCATACCAAATTTCCTAGCCCTTGATATGTACCATACCAAGTTTCAACAGAAATGAAGCCCAAAATTGCAAGCTGAATGGAAGCCAGTGTTTTCCAGATACTTTTTTTTTTCTGATATTTACAACTGGAGACAAATATCTGAGTCTTGTGCAAGAACCCCAGCAAAAGTGAATCTGCACGAAGCAGGTATAGTGTCAAGTCAGCAAGTACTACAGGAATATGGCTGCAACTCAAAATGTTGCTTAACTCAGCACACAAATGTCCACTTGGAAGGACGTGCTGGTCTCAACTGTTTCTACTCTGAGGCAAATGTCCCAGTCATGAAGGAGCGGTGTTATTTGGACAACACCAGAGTTATGAGTGGTAGAAAAGCTGTTTCCAAATGTGTAATGTACCAGTTGTTCTGACGTATGAGCTCTCCCAGAGGTGAAGCATGCGTAGATAAGACCATGGTATCTGCATTTCAAAACAGTTTTGCCAAGCGTGGGCTTTTCAGGATGTCTTTCTGAAACATTATTTGATCTTAGCACTGTCAGAACTAGGTAAAGAGAAGGTTAATAATTCACTCTCCTTGAAGATTGAGGAATGCATTACCAGGATTCAAAACACATTCAGGACACTATAGGTGGGACAGGGCTCTTCAAGAGGCGGCATCTGTTGGAGGGTGAGCTGAAGAGCTCCCCAGACCCTTCAGCCTTACAGCCCAGCGCGTACGCTGCTGCCATTAGGAATAGCAGGCTTCAGGCTGTGTGTGAAGCTGACAACACAGGCCTTAGGACACGTCAGGATTGACCTGGACTTGTCTTGACCTGCCTGGAGCTTGGGTTTAGTTTGTTTAGCTGTAACAGCAGTTGTCTGATAACCAGGTGGCTGTTAACCTGGTTTGTTTCGGCCTTTGCTTAGGTTTGTGTAACTGAATGGTGGAAGGCTTACTGTAATATACATTTTTATAAGTAGTAGATACAACATGTGGTGTTTTTTCTTTCTGTGGTCACGTATCTATGACGCTAGAATAAAAACGCAGTGTACAGGCGTAGAATGATAACTGAAGCCTTGCAAGTGCAGACACAGGGTGATAACAGAGGCCCCTGGGTCATAAACAGCTCAGCAGTATAGTCAGTTCCTGGCTGTCAAAGGAATGCAACCTTGGGAGCCGGCTAAAACAACGGAGGAGTAACAAAAGCAGCAAAGAACAGGCATCTGATATGTGTAAAACATACCGCACATAGCAGATTTGGAGGCAATATGGAATTGTGAACCAATGAATAAGGAGCAAGTGGACTGTGTTGGCAAGTCCATAATAATGACATTAAGCAGACCCAAGAGTAAGGAGTAAGAAACCATCAACACTAACATCCTATTTCCAGAAACGAGGAGGAAGACATACCCCGCCAAACATCATACCTCTTCCATGGAGGACTTGCCATGACACCCTCTTCCCAAGACGAAGGTCGTCAATCTTCGGACATGATCTCTGTGTCACCAGAATGACAGTGGAAGGGTGAGCATAACACTAGAGAAAGGGGCAATTGCTATAAACTTTGGATATTTCAGTTTTCACTGTTACCGTTACTGGGACGAGCTGTAATGTTTGGGTAATTTGAAATATAATTGCTGGTATCGTTGTACCCAGACTAATAATAATTCTTTGATTAGACTGTCAAGACTTTAATTAGACTAGCAGTAAATTCCCAGATCTGCGTAAAACATGTGTGACCCACATAAACCTGCACAAGCTGTAGCGCACCACATCGGGAGGGGCAACCTAAGCTGCAATTTAAATGCAGCAAATTCGTAACCAGTTTGTAGAGAATGTGGGCAACCTAGACTCAGAAATTGCAGTGCAGCCATTGACTGTATTGATCGGATTTCCACTGACTGTAAAGGGCATTTAGCTTATAAGGAGGCATCTGGCTATACCCTGTGTGCCTTCCAAAAGCTGCAGAATGTGTGTTTTGAGGTTCTCATTGCACAGCTGAAAAGATCCCAGATGAGCGTGGGGATTTGTTTTTCTGCTCCCAAAGGTTTAGCGATGGATGGACGGATGCTAAATAGAAAAGTGAGAGTCACAGAATCACGCAGGTTGGGAGGGAGATGCAGAGGTCAGCTAGCCCAACTCTCCTCCGAGCAGGCCCAGTTCCACCAGGTTACTCAGGCCTTGCCCAGTCAAATTTTGGATATCTCCAAGCATGGAGAGTCTGTTTCAGCTGGAGTCCACGTTCACTCCCTTCTCTCTATGGGCTGTAAGAAGGGCTTCTCTGCTAACTTTAGACAAGGCTTAATGAAGTGTTGAGAAAGTCAATGTATAATCATGCTAAGCAGTGTCAAACATGTCACATGTTGTTGATCGGTGTCAGAAGATGCTGGTCTAAATGTTTGTGGGATTTTTTGCCTGACTCATTACAGCTATACTACTTTTATACAACCTCAGTTTCCTTCCTCCTTCAGCAGTTTTTGAAGATACAGTCATAACTTAGAGCAAGCACTCAGCCAGAGGAAAGCTCCCCTCATGGAAACTCCTCATGTATTTTTTAGAAAAAGAAGCCAACAGACACAAAAAATTTGGAATCCTACCAAGGCATGAATATTTATAGCACCAGATGTTTGAATGAACTAGAAGACCCTTAACTCCATCTGAACCAGATGCCTGTAAGAACAGAGCTAAGGGAGGAAAAAAGACAGCTTTTCAGGCTTTTTCTGAATAAGAGAAACAAGAGTACCATTTAAGTAGGAGAGAGATATTTTTTGTAATGGAAGGCTAGGGCTATGTCACATAATTAGTAGCCTCTACTAATTCTGAGAAGGCTACTTATCACCAGGGTAGAGATAACTGCTACACAGTTCAGATTTAGCAAAGGAAAAAGCAGTATGGATCTTTGCTGTCTCTTGTTGCTCTGCTGTTTCTAAACATTATACCTGACATTTGTTACTGAAAAATGTAGAGATTCGCAGGTCAGAGAGAAGAATAGGGAATCAGTCAGTATTCGGGAAATCAGTGCTGGTATCCTCTATCCTTTAGGATAAAGAGGCTGATACCACACTCTCTTATACTACTTTTGTCCATATGTAGCTGGGAAATTAATATATCCAATAGATCAAGTTGCTAATTCATTTCACGGTTAGTACCGTTGCCCCTAAAGGCGAGTAATTGTATTTAGTACCTGTGTTTGTAAACTCCATTAGAGTTGGTTTATGCAATTAACACTTTAGTCATGCTGTTTAATCTGAAAGACTTAAATACCTATACCAGGGGAAAAAAAAAAAAAAAAAAAGAATACCTATGCAAAACCAAATGATTAGGGCAAAAATATCAATTAATCAGAGTTTATCAGTGGCCCCAATAGTGAGTGACTGGTTACTGGTTTAATTCCCAGCAGTATGAATAGGAAAAGTAAACATGCTAAGCGGTGACTAGACTTCTTTCAGTTTTTGTGTCTTCAGTACAGAAGTCTGGCAATATTCAGGACACAAGCACAATCCCAACAGACATTGCTAACTACAGTATGTCTTAAATACGTGCACTATGTACACCACAACTGGGATATTCATAGGTAAGTGCTTAAACTTGGTTCTTCAGAAAAATAAACCACTGTATGTTGACTTCGTATTGAATTTCATGCAGAGTTCAAGATTTGAAATACCTGCCTCCAAATCTGTGATTGAATTACGTCCATGATAACCAAGAAAAGGTGCAGAACCACAGCTGCTGTCTGCTGTTTTCACGAAACGAAGCAAGCAAAAGTGAGTGTAGTGATTGCTTGTGATTTTTGAATAATCCCTCCATGTCTCAGTATTTCTTATAGACTGTAAAATTTTTCATGATGTTCTCTTCTTTTTGCTTCAAAGTGCAGGGTGTAAGCTAATTTGCTTTCATAGTAACACCCAGAGTATGACACAAACTGTCCAGTTTCCCTGTACGAGAGCAAAACAGCAGAGGCTTCTGATGTGCAGACCTCAGCACCAGGTATCTCATCAAGAGTGTGGCAACGGATGCAAAAAGATACAGGTAGCAGTTTTTTGGTGTTTTTGAGAGCACATAAAGTTAGCTTTCTAAGGCCATAGGAAGATCTTAAATGTCTGTCTTGATTTTAAGACAGCTGAACACACACGTAATTGACAGTAATGAGAGTTTATTTCCAAATTGCAGGGGAATGTAGTGGAATTGCTGTTGCTGTGAACCTTGCTACAGAAAATTCATAAAGGCACGGGAATGAACTCTTCCTGAGGACCGTTTCCTTCCCGTAAATTTCTATGGGACAAAAGCAGATTTCCTGCAAAAGCTCCCATTCCCCTCAGTGAGAGCAGAATTGGTTACTTAAAAAAAAGGAAAGAGGATAAAAACAAGGTTACTTAGCAGCTAACTGTAAGGGGAAGTGTGTTTTCCCTGGCTCCTACAGAAGAGCTACTACATTTTCTGGCATTCCCCTGAAGCAGTGTCCTTGTCTGTACAGAGGCTGGATGAAAGCTCTTGCATCACCTTTTATCAGAGGGAGGCACAAATGCTAAAGATGTTGTGCCAAAGTACACATTAGTATTTGATTTTTTTAAAAATACCATTGTGTCCAAAGCTAAAGAACAAATACAATTTTATATTTTTCCGCTATCTTGGTACAATAACATGTTGTCACTTCAGCCAAGTATGAATAATTCAGTGAATCACCGTCATTTCTTTTTAAATGAGCCTAGAATAAGATAATAGTGCCTTTTGCAACAACAGTACCACAGTAGTAGACTGTAAGGTTAAAATAAGCAAGGCTAAAATAAATATCTTTAAACTGTAAAGGCCAGAGACTTTGCATGTCCCTCACTGTTTTAAAATGCCCAAAGTCATGAAGTGGCAGTAAAAACAGGATTCGTAAATCCCTCTGAAAGAAATTCTCAAGTGTCATCAAGCTGCTGTATTGCTCCAAAACTTTTTCTTTTTTAATTATTTTTTTTTTAATAATTATTTTCTAGAATAGAGTAGATATCCCATGAATCAGCACTCAGACCACTGAAATATTAAAAAACATAGCCATAAAACACTGTTAACTTATGACAGTTATTACACGACCCAGTTCATGGGAAAGTGAGGCTGGTTTACTGCAATTATTTCCTTTTGTTTTCTCCCTTCACATTATGGTTGTACTACGCAATTTACCAAATCAACTGGAAATGCTTGATTTAAAAAAAAAACAACCAAACAAACCCACACCAAAAAGCCAAACGGAAAACCCCATGCTTTTCCATCATTTTAGACTTGAGGTGAGAGTCATCTGAAGTGCCCTAGGACACTCAAGACAGGGCTGGTAGAACATAGGGGATACCTCAGCTTTTTGAGGTGTGAGATGGCATCTGTCTGAGAAACCTGATCGCCTTCGAAATGGCAACTGAAAGCTGAGGCAACTGAACTTTTGTATCTTCTCTGTCTAATTCTCTTCCTTCTCCCCACCCAGCTCAGGAAGCCTAACAGCAGCCTCTCAAGAAATGAAGAAGGAACTCAGAGGAGCAATTCATTTTTTAATTAATAAAATTATCTTTCTTGGATATTTTTTTTTTTAAAGTTATCGAGAATTTAAAATGGCCACACTGGCTTAAATTGTCACAGAAACAAATGATTAGTAAATGAGACAGCAACAGGCTATCAGCAAAGGCCCCAGCAGATTAAGTGAAATTCTGTATAGATCCATAACTATTTCCATTAACAATCTGCTATTACAAAAAAAAAAGCCCAGACATATAATGGGTCATTTTAAATTGTGCTGTTATATAAAGGCGGAAGGGTGTGCAGGGAGAGATAGTATGCTGAAAAAAGACTTTTACACTTGCCTTTTTCCCAGTTCTAGCAGTTATCTAATAAATTAAAATCTCTCTCCTGCAGGTCTTGCCTCATTTCTGTTCTTGGACTGTCATGAAAATCACAACAATAGTTCCACACAGATTTTATAAATCAAATGATAAACTTTAGAGGTGATAGAGCAAGAGATCAAGAATACTGAGAACAGCCTGAATTTCAGCTGTCAGATTCTCTTTTGCTAGCCATTATCTGACTCTGTTGGAAAATACCTTTTTTTCCTGGGATTTGCTGGATAATAAAATTTAGTCCTATAGTATTCCTTCCTGGAATCTGACTGGGTTCCAATCAAGTACTAATGAAATGTAAAAACGATGGACAGTAATAATATGGATGGTCTAATAGCCTCTACCTCTCAACCATTTCGTATTTAAGGAATATCTTTAGCTTGCATTACTCATATTGACTTCTTTTCTATATCGGATACATAGAGTTGATAGATATGCTTTACATATGCAAAATGATAAGTTCAGAAGATGTTTTGAAAAATGACGATACCCAGCTGGTGGCCACTTAACTTTTGTCTGTCAGAATACTAATTAGGGAAGTTGACTGTGAGTCTGTAAAGCGCTGAAAGGCAGTGGAAAAAAAAAAAAAGCCATGGCACAATGAAAAATGGAAGACAAACAGCTGAGTTGCTCATAAAATACAGTGTTTTGGAGGTATCCAAATAAAGATAGGGATATCAGATAATATTAATAAAACAGGCTTGTGGATTTTAAAACCGTGTGAATGTTATGGCTGATCTTGACGCAAACAAGGAGACCATCAGGAATGATACGAACAAGGGTTTTGATAAAGACTGGAAAAGAAAAACTGAGAATCGATGTGCCTCAGAGATCATATGTCTTTGGAAAGAGTATCTCTGAAAAAAGTGGTAAGGCAGAAGAGAGGCCAAGGACAGCCTCAGCCTCTAGGTCATACAAAATGCTCCCAAAAGCTACCAATACTAGATGTACAGATGCAAAAGGAATATGGGAAGATAGTATCACTGAACTGGAGAAGAAGTTCTGATGAAGAACAAAAATGAGCATTTTTTTTGTTTCAAAGAATACCGTTATAGAACAATTGAGGGAAGATTTGAGTACATTTCTTAATTATCTTGTAAGCAAACAACTTCTTCTGGAAGCAAATATGGGAGAAATTTTTAAAAGAAACTGAAGAAGAAACTTAATTGCTTGGGAGCAGCAAAATAACAGATACTGGTAAATCTCTTGATTAATTATTAAACACATAAGATAACAAAAAGACTTAAGTTAGGGTCAGTAGTCTGGAAATAACTCAGCAGAACAAATGCACATTAACACATACCAAATTTTGAGAAAGCACAGCAAGATTAAAACATTATCATGGCATCTCTACCATTAATGCCACCTTCATTACATTATCCCAAAAATCAAAGGAAATGGAAATATCAATACGAGATTTACAATAAAGGTATCCCTGGGATATCAGATATTTTTGCGTATGTTAGCTACTCAAGAAAAACATGGAAAATACTATTAAATATATTGGTTTTATCAAATCTGAAAAAGGAACATCATGACATTCTGTAAGAGTCTTGTGTTTTGATGAAAAATTTGTAATCTCAAAAGATTTGAATGATAGATGCTTGGAACTGAAAAATGTACATGATAATGTAATAATTTGGTAACGATAGGAGATACATAAGATAAGGAAAATCGGGCTACTGGATTAGGAAAAAGAAATCTAAGAACAACAAGAAGAAAACCAAACTTATTGTTGTAAGTTGACAAATAACATTAACCACCAGCCTGCAAACATAAATATCAGTCCGTTAAAGCAATTTAAATACCTACAAGCATTAATTGAGAATTATTTGGGAACAGAGTAAATTAAAGCCTTGGTGCACAGACGAAATGCTTATAATTATTCTTCAGATAATTTTAGCTCCAAAAATTAATTGCAAAAGACTCTTTCATAGAAAATATTCTTAGAAGTTTTGTTTTCTATGGGTGGAACATTTGAGTAAGACAGACAATTCAGTATATTACAAAATAAAGTACCAATTTATGTTTGGGTTAGCAAATATTTATTTTTTTCATTAAATGTATAGGAACATAATTGTCATTTGAATTTTCCATCCCTTCTTCCAGAATACCTTGAAATAGTAAATAGGTTAGGAAGGAAGGACATGTTCAAGTGTCATTTTCCTAGGAAACAGGATGATTCCTTCACTGCACATTTTTCCACTGTGGGTTTTTAAAGGATCATCATCACCCCCTGCAGTGACTGCTGAAGAATCTGTGTTCTTTAACAGAACTAAACATTTGATACAGCTCATACCTACCAAAAAATTAAAGTAGAAACGTGTGACGCAGTGCTGTACAATACTGATACAACTGTTTTTCTTATTAAAGCAATCTGAGGATTTATGAACATCGACGTACTTAGGTACGAGTCATCCCCTTGATATTTTCAGGGTTCGTTAAAGGCAAAAGCAGCTGTGCACTTCAAGGAATGAAATCTGGGCAGTGGATATTTTTCCATCTTTGAGCATCTTAGCATGAGGATTTATTTTACATATCTGAAGCCTTGTTAGTTCATCAGCTAGTTTTTAGACATAACCTGCTTGAAAATGCCGTGCTGTAACGAAGAGGGTAGAGGACTATAAGAGAACCAAGTCAATTGTGTTGCTATTTTTGTCACAACTGTTTGCTGATGATAACCTGAGTCTATCTGTGTGCATAAATTATGTACAAATGGGCAATGGAAGGAATATTTCTGGGCATTTGCTGAGCAGCCAGAGGAGGGGAAAGCAACGCGGTGCTCAGAGGGAGTGATCCAGCTGGCAGCTGGCATGTCCCCTAGCCATCAAGTTTCCTCCTACATTAAGGGAGAACTCTTTGCCCTGTACTTGCTCGGTTATTCAGGCCAACATCTGTTTAAAAATAGGTCTATAATTAGGCCCTAAATACATACATTCAGCTTAAGCAATCGGACTTTCTGAATTGTCAGGCATCTGGAAATTTCCACATCATCTGGCTGGTTTATATTAAGAAATCAAATGTACCAAGGACTGTTCTCTGGCACTAAAGGCAATTGGCATGGAGCTGCCCCCACCCCCGTACCTACGCAAAGGCTTGGCTCTCCACAACAGGGTGGTCTGGCCTAAATTGTCGGTTGGGAACAGTCTCATACCCATGCTGTTACCCAAACCATGCCTGGAAACTGTTAGAAAGCTGGGCAAAGCCCAGACTTGTCCAAGGGATTGTACTTGCAGTTTCATGATACAGATTCTCCCATCTTTTTAAGATGGATTCTACCGTCTTTTTAAATTGCTAGCACAGACATGGCTTGTAAGCACTCCTAGGTGCTCAGGGGCCTCATCCCTGGTGGTGTTCAAGGCCAGGCTGGATGGGGCTTTGAGCGACCTGCTCTAGTGGGAGGTGTCCCTGCCCCTGGCAGGGGGGTTGGAACTCGATGATCTTTAAGGTCCCTTCCAGCCCACACCATTCTATGATTCTATGATTTCTAAAAACAAGGCCTCTTGGCTTGTTTTTTTTTTTTTTCTCTTACTCTTTTAGTGTTCTTGTTTGTAAAAGATTAATCTAAGCCACTTTGTTCCCTTAGTAATGTTAGTGAGAAAGTACCTTCCGTTCCATCTTTCCCACTAGACTAGGATGTTCCTTCCACCGCACTGTCTCAGATACAGGGTTACACATTAACCTGTGCAAGGTAGACATGGACTGGTGCAGCACTTTGGAGATCCAGTCCCGTTCTTTGCACTGGAGTTTTTATGCAGCTAGACTGATCCTCTCGCTTGTATTAAACAGCATCTTGCTCTGAGTAGTCCACTGACATCAGTGTGATTGCTTCTGGTGGAAGTAAATAACAAGGGTGAAAACCACCGGTATATATCACTCCTGGGAGTCACTCCCCACCTTATTTTCCATGTGTCTGCAACCGATTTGGGTCTCTGTCACACAGCAGTTGACACTTGGAGCCTTTCACAACCTAGTGAATCAATAAAGGAAAACCAGATCACAACGCTGGTTTAAAAGTTAAAAATTAAAGATGTCCATGGTAAGACCGAAGCTATATAAAAAGGAAGAAAGATCAGTTGGCCAAGCATTTGCATCTCTTTGTGCTCATTTAAGCTTTCCAGCAAGAAAAAGCATATAGTTATTTGGTTTGAAAGACAGAATGCCATGAACGTTCCAAAGACAACTCTTACAAAGTTACCTTTGTGAATGGCTCGGTGTCACTGGTAAGCAGGAGTGTACCCTTCGTTCCTCAATTACCTTCAGGCAGTGACCAGCGTGGGTGGGTGGCGTGAGATGCACTGACAGGGGCCGTGTCATGTGAGGACAGAAGGACTGGCCAAAGAGAACTCCCAGCAGGATTAGATGAAAGGAAATTTACTGACAGGAAAATTCCTTGATTTAACTGGCATTAAAGACTTGGGTCAGAGTCTAATCACATATTTTAAGAAAACAATACTTTTTGAGACTTAGGATTGTTTTGAGATAGCTTCTTTTTAGTATTCAGAAAGTCTGAGAAAAGAAACAGTGGTCTACCTATATTTAAGTGTACTGTGGTACAGTGTGCCACAGAAAGTGGCAATGAGGCCATATCTAATTCTCCCGTCACTGACAATAATAATCTGAAAGTTGGCCCAAACTGAGTTCAATCATTCTAATTTAAAATTTAATTAAAGACTTTTTTTTTTTATCTTCTGTTTGGATGAAGACCACAAAAATTCATAAAAGGAGCTCCTATTCCTCCTGATTTGCCATTAACAACAAAAAAAGAAGTGCATTTTGTCAGAGCTATCTGCCTCTTCTGGTATCAATTTAAGGAGGGAATTATCTACACATGAGATCTTGAAACTGTGTTTTTCAGTTCTAAAATACTGCAAAAGGGAGCAGCGAAATCGCCACATAAGCTAAGATTAAGGGATCAGTTTCCTCCGTAAGTAAGTAAAAAGACACTGTCCCTATTGAGAGTGCAGCAAGCCTTAGGATCCTTCAGACAGAAAAACAAATATCTAAGCAGAACTTTGAGGAGAAGCTTGAAGCTTTTAAACATCTGGTATAATTATTAGTGTGGTTGCCTGTTGTGCTTACATCTCCAGTTGAGTCGCTTCAATACATCAGCTGCACAAAGAGAGATAGAAAAAGGAGCTGGAAATATTTAGTATATTTTTCTCAGTTCTTCAGAGACGCTTTCGGTCTTTTTTCTTCTTTTTCTTTTTTTTTTTCTCTTAGACGGCACGCAGGGTAAAATCCATCCTTTTATTACGCCAGTGAAGTAAGCAGAACTGAACTGGAGATTATTTTTCCCAAAGCATATAAATGTTTAATGTTTATACCAAAACTTCCTTATAGACTACACCATGGTCAGACTAATAAGGATATTTCATGTATATAAGAACTACTGAAATCTTGATTCTCATTTTTTCATCTAGAAGTGTTCGCATTCAGCCCGTGCAAAGGACTGTAGATTGGTTTTGAGACTCCAAATTCCCTTTGAAACCCCATAATATTCAAAATGCTTGTGTGACATCAGTAACATTATTGCAAAAGGAGAAGCACAGCGGAGAGGCATTACAAATAAGTGCATAGAATGGTTACATGTTCTCATATACCCACAATATTAATTTTCTTATTTTTTTTATATTTGGGCAACATCAAAAAAACCCACAATCGGATATGTTATTAGAACATTGTATGGAAATGATAAGTGACATTCACATCATTATTAAAATACTAGTTTTTTCTAAAAAATGAAACAAGCAAGAATTTAGTATGATTTCTTTATTATTCATAGCTATAAAAAAATAACTGATTAGGCACTCCAGCTTAATGTCTAGTGACCTTTTCCATAAAAATCAGGACTGAAATCCTCATTTCTATACATCGCTCATCTCTCAAATAGTCATAGGACTTGAAGTGATAGTGTCTTGATCAACAGTCACTTTCTATTTCATCATAGCATATATTTTGCAGGGGAGGTATAAACGACTGAGTGAGAATAATTGCTTCCATACCTGAGCAGTGTGTGTTTTAATAACTAAGGACATGAATATCAGTTTTACCAATCAGGCTTTTCATGAAAAATATAGAAGGCTTGTATGAGACCAGTTTTTAATACTATTTATTTTCATTTTCGCCATTCAAGTAGGTGATTGTTCTGCATATATCCACAAAAGTAATCACTGGTTCAATTTACTGGAAGGAGAAGCTGAAGAGTTCCATATCTAGAGATAGCACAAATTAATCACTGGACTGAGTGCAGTAAAAATCATGATTAAAGACAATAGAAGACTAAGTATATAGTATTTGCTGTAAATCCTGACGTTTTTTTCTGTGAACATCTACATTACATACAGTTACTTAACCTATTACAATTGTAAGAAAAGTGTAAAGGAGGAAGAGAAGTCTTTGAATCCTAAATGGGTAATTATAACAATACCAGCATGAAAAAAGTAAACCTAGGCTAACAAGATCTGTCCTCAGCCCCTTATTGTTAAGAGTCACTATTTGAATGAAAAATTCTGGAAACATAACGGCAATTAATTTTGCTGAACTGATAAATATGGTTCCCACAAAGAAAATGTGACTCTTCTGCAGTGGTCTTCAGGCAAATAACTAAAGCATGTTAGTACAGGAGAAAGACTCCTGTGTGTGGCAGATGTTCCAGGGAAGAGCTTGAACAGTGATAGCATTAATGTTGCCATCTAACAGCAATAAAAAAGATAAATTTGAACAGTTTTTGCTTTCTATGACAGATCTATGACATAATATGGAAGAAGATCTCCTGACATATAGTAAAGCATGGGTACTGAGTGAAGCAGATAGTAGGAAAATTTGTAAAACACAGTTCAAATATTCTTTCAAGTAATTCTTCATCAAGACTTATCCTGCATATGTTTTCCCAAGTGTAAAATTTACGTGGGAATAGTACTTTTTATGCCATTTCTAATGAGATGTCTGAAATATAAGAACATAAATGTGTTTTCAAGACTGAAGACCAAAAAACAGGATGATTCAGCTTTTGAAGGAAGTGAATCACAAAGTGAAAAAGGAAAGCAACATTATTTGGATGTGTAGCTGAGACGTAATTTTATCTACTCAGTTGTTAAAGACTTAAGGGGGGATGTTTACTCTTGTGTTTTAAAACAATTCTTTCCTAGCTTTACCTTTCTGTTCTCTTTCTTAATCATGAAAGAAATTAAAAATAGGTCCAAGCAAACAACTCCTGTCCTTTGCAACCTAATCTGTGATAAAATACACTCCCATTCTAGAGACATACACATGCGAGTCCAAGTAGCATCCTAACCCTAAGGAGAGCTGAATAGGTCTTGAAAGATGCCCAGGGTTCTCAGTTCCCGTTGGCAGGAGCACTGTTTATGTAACTAGTGTTTAAAGCAGTGCAAATAGTCAAACCAGCTAGATCTGACACAAAAGCAGGACTGCTTGTGTTCTTGAAGTTAAGCACCCACTTAATATCAGTGGATATGATTTTTTTACCAATTTTGTTACTTAGGAGGTATTTTCCTTATAATAGGTTAGCAAAATAGATGCAAATCAGTCTCTAAGTAAGAGTTTTCTGTAATAGCGTAGTACAAAATTAATCTGTCAATATGTACAAAGTCTACAGTTTGCAGTAATTATGGAAACAAACTGTACATGTCTATGGATGAGATGCCACAAATAAAAGAATGGTAATCAGTCCTTATTTCTGTGCTCAGAAATCTCAACTTTGCACCCTGTTGGGAATTAGCAATGCAAACTAACTTCAAAGGGAAATACACATTCCCAAGGCTCAATCACACATGTGCCTTGGGGTGCTAACGTTTGAAGACAAAATACACCGTGTAGAAGCAAGAGTTGTGTCAGGAACACCTACGCTTTCAAAAGCATCGCATTCTTTCTTTGAATTAGTATGAGCAAAGATGATGTCGCTTGAGTCACAAAGGAGAAGGGTGCTAACAGGCAAAGTGACAGAAGAAAAGCAACATAAAGTGTCTTGGTATAATGAATATACATGAAAAACAAGCCAAAGGTCATAAAGCACAGAACACTTAATGAGGCATGAAAAATACCTGAAGGGGGCCTACAGGAGAGATGGGGAGGGACTCTTTATCAGGGAGTGGAGTGGCAGGATGACGGGTAATAGTTTTAAACTGAAAGAGGGGAGATTTAAATTAGATACTAGGAAGAAATTCTTTACAGTGAGGGGGGTGAGACACTGGAACAGGTTGCCCAGAGAAGCTGTGGCTGCCCCATCCCTGGAAGTGTTCAAGGCCAGGCTCGATGGGGCTTTGAGCAACCTGCTCTAGTGGGAGGTGTCCCTGCCCATGGCAGGGGGGTCGGAACTCGATGATCTTTAAGGTCCCTTCCAACTCTAACCATTCTATGGTTCTATGATTAAGCTAAGGGCATAGCTTTGAAAAGTGGTAGTCAATACCATCCTCAGAGTGGTATTGACACCCCATGGGATTTGTGGAATATTTGTAATAAAAGTAGCCAAGAACAGCAAAGGTGCTTCTAGCAAGCTTAGCTTCGGGATATTCTTCTCCTGTACAGGAGATCCACACATTGGAATGGATTGAATACTACTGAACTTTTTCACACATATAACCTCAATAGAGCATTCAAGGGAAAAATCAACAGTTTTACACATATGCTAATTTATCCATGTACCTAATTGTATTTTGTGTTACAAATACAGTAAAATACACACGGCATTGTTTTTTTATGTCTATAGATACACAGCTACAAAATGTATGTATAAACAGATTATGTTAGAGTTACTGTTAGACTGGTGAAAGGGGCAATGTGCTGTGGTAGCATGAAGGCTATTTCTGTAGCCTATTTACAAATAACATGAAAAAGAGGGTTTTTTTAAACAATTCAAATTAAAAATCAGAATGTGTCCCTTTGCCACAAAACAAAGTCCCAGCAGAAGCACCTAAATATGCTATTTATAATTTTGCTGGTGTCGAGATAAGCTAGTAATAGGCTTAGCAGCAGCTGGACCATTTCCTGAGAAACAGGGAGAGCAGGTCCTGTGGTTTCTTCAGGAAGAATCCACAGCTCCATAGGAGAGAGGGCAGGTCTGCAGCCCCGTGCAAGGCATAAGGGGCCAGAAAGAGAATCAGGCAAGAAAACAGACAGAATGAACAGAGAGGTGGAAAAATCCATGCTCTACACGTTTATTAGTTTGGTATCAATGAGGTTTTGGATTAAAAAAAAAAAGATTTTGGGGAATATGGCCCAGATTTCAGGTATATTTCTTTGGGGGCAAGTGTTGTAACTGCTATGACTCTGTACAGAAGTAACTTCTTCCTTTCCTTCCCTGGTATCCCTCTGAGCCCTTCAGGGAGCATAAACACCTAGGATGAAATCCACCTGACCTAATTATGGATGCTTAACATGTTGATAATTAGATCTGAGTTACCTGTCTGGACTATCTTCATAGGGCAGAAACAGGCGAAACTGAGGGGGTTTTTGCTTAATCTCATGGAACATAAATATGCCATGAAGGTGCCACAGGCGTAGGAGGTTGTGCAGAGCACTGGTCAGCCGTCCTCCATGGAGGGGCCCAGAACCTGTTTACTTGCAGGACTGGAAGAGCTTGAGTTTACTGACTTCAGCCGGACTTAAAAGCATATTTAAGCTGAGCATGTGGTGGAGCAGCTAGCTAAGTCCAGGATGAAGGAAGCATTGCAAATGCATGGCTATTTAATTTGTCTACTCCATTTTGACTAGCAAAGTCTTAAAGGACTTGGATATCATCAGCACATTGAAGATATTCTAATAATCCGATCTATGGCTTTGGCAGATCCCTGCTTCTGCTGTCGTCTTCTCCTTTTCCTCTACCTTTTCGCTGTTTGCACTTTACAGCCTTAATAGCATGAACTGTCACATACAATGTGTTTGTTCAGAGCCCGCAGTCGCTTGGGATCTCTAGACACTTTAAAATTATAATAGTGATCAATAACATATAAGGTGTACGCATTTAATAAACTACTATTACTTATACTATTTGTTGTACTTTATGTTATAGCTTTACAGTATCCTTAAAAAAAATGTAAAATATTACGTCTAATTTATAGCATATGTACATACCAACCTCTATAGGCTAGTTTGAGACGCGAGGTTAAGTCTGTTACAAATTTCATAGAGTTATAAGCCATTCCAAAATTAGCTTACTTATTGACATCCGCAGGGTAGCACTGATGCACAAAACACACTACGAGATCCAGAAATATTCTGTGTCATACGGCAGCATCTGTTCTCACATCTTCAGTTTCAGCATATAATGTTAAGATGAAAAGTATGCAAATCTTTTACCTTTTGGAGGGCTTGGTTACACACCATTGTTAAAAAAATCACACAGTGAATTTGCATTTAATTGAAAGTCCCCTGTGTATGCTTAAAATAAAAAGAGATTACAAAAGCAATGCGTTTTTTCAAGTTAAAGCTGTGACCAGCTGACAGTTGGCTCCTCTTGCAGGATGCGCCAGCGATGGCTCTTGCGTTGCTCAGGATCCCGTCACTCCAAAAATCACTGTAACATTTTCTCACAGAAATGTTGAGGGAAAAGACCAGGCGGAAATAATAATCTAGACGTTCTGCACTGCCCAGCGATCAGCGCGTGCAGCAGGAAGGGGCGAAATGGTAGTGGGGAAAACAAGGGACTTGAGGGTTAAATGATGGCAGGAAATGCCTCAACTCAAAAAGCGTTTGTGTTTAGGATAAGACTTCAGCAGCCATGTGTAAGTCTCTGTGTCTATGTGTGGCCTGACCTGCTGGGGTCATGCTGTGGGGTCCTGAACCCCTGGTAGAACAGACATGGAGGCAGCTGTGGGTCTCTGGTTTCTGTCGAGCCTCAATACCTCTGGGTTTTTTTTTTTCCCCTCAGAAATGAGGACTTTGGAGTAGATATGGACACCAGCACATGCCTTTGCCTCGTAGCTGGCTGTGCACCTGCCCTGAGGAACGGGAAAATATACCTGGGCCTGATCACATAAAACATGACCATCGCAGTCACACAGAGCTCCAGGTAGTGAATACGCTTCACCCAGTTTGGTCAGAGCTCGGAAGCCCCCCAGTACTGACACCAGTTCTGTGTCATGGGCACTTCCATCTGGGAACACGCAACCGCTGGTTGCTGCCAGGGAACCCACACCACTCATCAGCCAAGTGTTGGAGAGCAGGCTGGTATTGCACAGAAACCATGAAGCTGAGTTCAGGTCTTCTTGCGTAAATTTAACCAAAGTGCTGCTCCTCATTTGAAAAGTGAAGCTAATAATACTGCTATTTTCTGTTTAGCTTGTAAACTTTTCCACTACAATCTTTCAGTATGCATTGGCATTCTGACAGACAAAGTTCCCAGCATCAAGTGGAATTTGTAGGTATTTTAAAAAATGGAAACAGTCAAGGAGAAAAACAGCAATGCAGCATTTGGCCGTGCTGCTGGGAACAGCACTGTTCCAATACTTGAGATGAAACGTTGACTAATAGCAAAAAACCTGCAGTATGGCGTTATTTTGAATGGCTGCAAGAAACCTTTCCTGATCCATTTGTCCGTCAGGTCAGGACCCTGACCTTGGATCTGCCTCATCACTTGCTTGAACTCATCACAGGCTTGCCTGGAGGTCTCTGGATGGTGGCTGACCTTGGTTGCCTGCACAGACATGATCCCCACCCCACTGATCTGACTTCCCTTGACCCCATCCCCATGGACACGTCCAGCAACCTGGATCGCTGGCTGGCCTGGTCGCCATCCCTGGCTCTCCTCTTTTCTCCTTGGTTGGATGCCATGTTGGGGCTGTTGGGGAATCGATGTCCTGCCAGCTCCACCATCACTCCCAGCTGCCAGCCACGCTGCCCTTGTGCCTCCCCTGGTTGCTGCTTCATGACAGAGTCTAGCTGTCAGTCAGTCAGCAAACACCGTTGAGTGTTGGAGCACCAGGAGATGCACATGCCTACTTTTATTACAGGTGGGGCTACAGATCTTTTTGGAACTGCTTGTAACTTGTTATGAACCAAACAACCCTCCCTCCTCATTCAACTCTGTTCTTAAAATACATTTTATATTTTATTTTTTTTTTCCTCCAGTATGGCCTTGTGCTTTACTGCTTCATGTATGCCTCAAAGTACTATAAGCAGCTAATATTTTGGATGATGTTTGAGCAGGAACATGGCTTCTTTCTATGTATTTGTACAAAACCAAACACGCATTCAAAGATCACCAAATAGCAGTATGACCTCTACCAACTAGAAAATGAAAAAAATATGGTGAAAAAAGGCCAAACATAGAGCGAATACCTGGACAACAACTTTTTTATTGTCTAGGTGTATGTAAGTCTTGTATCTTCTCTTCCTGCTCGTTTTCCTTTAGAAAAACAATTATCCAATAGATATTGGATTATTTTGGCTACATATATATTGGGCTCTATGTAGCCCAATATAACCTTGGGCTGTACCCTTGAGAAAATCAATAGAAAACATCTGCAGGCTTTTGTAGTGTGTTAAATGCTAAAATGCCACTACTTTAATTTCACTTATTAAAATGGTTAATGTGTGTGTGTGGAGATTAGCTGTACTCTACTTAAGTTACAGTTTAGCTAGCGTGATAACTTTTGCCAAAGAACAATTATATTATCTCTTCCACAGTTATTTTGTGCCCTCAGCTAACACTGCCCACTGGCACCAAATGCAAACTGACTTTAATGGGGCCATAATATGAACTCATTTAACCACTTAAATCTGGCTGGGCTTCAGAGCCAGCTGGTGTTTTCTTTGCATGGCACAGCCAAGAACTCCTCAGTCAGCAAAACTGGGTCTTCCTCTTGCTCCCTCATAATCTGCCACGGCATCTATCCACAGGTTTCCGGCACCCCCCACCCTCTTTGAACAAACAGTGAGGAGCACTGGTTTTTAAACCAACAAGATTACAGGAAATGTTGATAGGAGTCAAATTGCAGAGCTTAAAGAGCTCTCTCGCTGTGTCTTGTGCCTGTGCTTTCACGGCAACTAAATACAAAGGAGTTATTTCTGTGGAAGTGCTGTTGTAACCTGTCACTCTAAACTGTGTTATCATTATTTTTATCCATACTATTATCTTCAACAATATTTTTTTAAACTTCTGATATTATTTTTATGTGTCACTTTCGCCACATTCTCTGAGCACCAAACTAATTTCTAGCCATCATTTTCTGATTACAGATAAATATGGAAAAATAAAAAGGGTTATAGCAGGTGAATAAATTATTCTTTATAAAATGTTTTCATGTTTCTAACTCCATGGCCTAAATTTTAAAATGTCATCAATTATTTTGAATGATTTTTTGGGACCCTCACCTGAGTTATATATGTGCCTGGTTTTGAGAAAACGCTACAATCAGAAAGTACTAAGCAATCATCTACCAAAAATGTGCCCCTTTTCAGCTATCTCAGGCAGAAAATTAAAATTTAGATACTCAAATCCACAGGCTGATATTTGAAAAGGTAAGATAAGTACAAAAGAAATCCTGCTCCTGTTGAAATTCTTCATAAAATCGATTGACTTCTTTGGAAATAGTATTTTACAAGTTCTTAGAGTAATAGCTGCTCAACAAACAAGAAATGTTGCTGTCCTTGTTGTTCTAAACAAGGCATGCTATTAAGGATTTTAACTAGCAGAAAAGTTTCCCTTGAACATTTTCTATGCATCCTACTTCCTCCATTCAAAGCTCTGTCCTTCGGTTTGTTTACATCTTCTTCATTAGATTAAACTAATCCCCATGTAGCTTAGTATATTTATAGGAAATATCATTCCCTCATGGGTACCTTTCACTGATGACAGTAATTTCTATTTTTAGTTTAACAACATATTTACTGAGTGCCAGTGCAAGTGTTTTGTTTCAGATTTATAACACAGTCAAGGTTTCTTGAGCCAACAGCTTTATGGACATGTTACTATGGGTGATAACAAAGATGTCAAATACTTGTATATAAATTGTGTGTATTGTTACACTTCCAAGATTTATATATTTAAAATTCTGCCAGCTTCACTCCTCAGAATGTGCCTAGGGTTTTTTTGAGCTAACCCCTCAGCAAATACATGTCTGTAATAAAATACGCAAATACTTATGTCCAATTCTCTTTGCAAAGCTTGACAGATATTTGATTTAATTTCACTGCAGACTAGCCATTACCACGCCCAGAACATTACTATAAATGCCTATCAATAGCAGTAGAGTCTCTGTCAGTGGAACTGCGTCCCGTGAGCATTTTGGGAGAGCCCTCTAGTGGGAAAAAAGGAGGGTTTCTGGAAGAGGTTTTCTTCTGTCACACGACATGACTGAAATACACGATGGGCCTACACTGCAATTTTGGGAGAGGAAAGAAGAAAAGGGCATTTTGCTAGAATAATCAGAAGTTAAATGCAAAAAAAAAAAAATCGTTGTCGATCAGGCCAGGTCAGGGTGCTTTACGGAACTGTATAAAAGATGATCTTCATCTTCTGTGTGTGTCTTCATTCCTCTTTTCCTAGACGAAAGAAACCCAACACTTCTTATATTAGATGTGCTGCATATATTTTTATATAGAAAAAAGCTGCACACCTTTGCGTAAACAGCAGGTAGAAAATCCTTGTATAGTCCTTGATTCTCCTAGGAAGTAATTTGGTTTCAGATTAGCCTCTGAGAAAGTTCTGTGTTCTTACTGTATCAGTATTTAACATATGAGCCTTACTAAAAAACAGAAAAAAATACATCCACTGCCTTCCCTTCATCCGCTATGATTCATCCATTCGGATAAGTTTCATCTTTTCTGATAAGCTTCACCTTTCTCAGTGGTTGCAAAAGAATATGTAAAAATACTCTGTAAAATGTGTTGAAAATGGGAAACTTGAATTTACTTCATATTACTATACCGGCCATTCACTACAACCCTTTGAGCCTTGCCATTCAGACAGTTCTTCACCCAGCGCACTGTGGACCTGCTCATCTCACAGTTGGACAACTTGTCCAGAAGGATGCTGTGAGGGACAGTATCAAAAGCCTTACTAAAATCCAGAAAAACTACATCTACCACCTTCCCTTCATCCAGCAGGCAGGTGACCTTTTCATAAAAGGATATCAAATTAGTTAAACAGGACTTTCCCTTTGTGAACTCATGTTGACTGTGCCTGACGATTGTATTATTCTTTAAATGCCTTTCAGTAGTTCCCAGCATAATCTTCTCCATAATTTTTTCCAGGAACTGAGGTCAGACTAATAGGTCTGTGGTTCCCTGGGTCCTCCCTTGTGACCTTTTTGTAGACTGGAATAACACTGGCCGGTTTCCAGTCAGCAGGGACATCCCCAGGTTTCCAGGACCTTTCGCAGATGATTTAGAGGTGCCTTGCCATAACATTCAATAACTCCTTCAGTACTTGGGGATGAATCACGTCAGGCTTGTGATGAGTCTTATCATGAACTTATGAACATTCAGCTGGTCCCTCACAATTTCAGTGCCCACAAATGGACAGTCACTGTTCCCACACTCGTGGTCCTCTGACTCAGGGGACTGGGCAGCCTAAGGTTTATCACTAATATTAAGTACCTAGGGGAAAAAAAGCATTAAATGTGTCAGCCTTTTCTTCATCCCCATTTGACGGGTGACCATCTTCATCAAGTATCGATCCAGTAGTCTCCTTAGGCCTCCTCTTGCTATGAACATACTTTAAAAAGTCCTCTTTACTGTCTGACACAACGCTGGCCAGGTACAACTCTGGTTGAGCTTTGCCATTTTGTGTTTTCTACATACACATGTGAACTACAGCTCTGTGATCTTCCTCCAAAGCCTGACCTTGCTGTCAGAGATCATACAATTTCTTTTTCCTCCTGAGTTGCATTAGGAATTCCCTGTTTGGCCAAACTGGTGTTCCACCTGGCTTGCGTGGCTTAAGACAGCAGGGGATTGACTGCTTCTGTGCAGTTCAGAAGGCGGTTCTTAAAAACTGTCAAGGACAGTTGTCATGGACCCATAAGTCCTCAAAAGCAGATTCCCAGAGGACGCTGCAAACTACCTCCCTGAGTAGCATAAAGATTGCTGTCTCAAACTCCAGGGTAGCAACTCTGCTGTCCTTTATCTCATTACACCAAAAATTTTAAACTCAACCATTTTGTGAGCACTGGGGCCAAGACACACATCTACCTTCACATCCACTACGAGTCCTTCAATAAACACAAACAAAAGATAGTAATATATTTTCTGTTAGATAAGCAGCCATGGGGAAACAATAAGCTAGAGAGTGACCCACCTTCTTGGCTATGTGCTGCCTGAGTGAGGAAAACGCAACACTTGCGTGACCTTTTTGTCTTTTTAGACAGTTAAATAACAGAGACAGAGAGAGGAGAAACACAGAGGAAAGAGGAATAAAAGGACGAGAAGGGATTCATCCAAAGACTGAGACTGGCCAGATATACATTTGATGCTGTATTTCTGTAAAGAAATAGTAAGAAATTTTAGGAAGAAGGACATGTGAAGAAATGCTAAGAATTGCCGGTGGGGCTTCGTGGTGTGTGAGTGGAATCTGCCGACCATGCAGCCCCTGGAAGGAAGCCCAGCCGTCAGAGCTCATCCAGGGGATCCAAGCAGCAACAAGAAGTTGGCACCTACAGGGACAGAGTCAGAAAGCGCCGCTGAAACCACAGAGCCGGGAACAGGTGTGGCTTTGTCTCCTGTTCTTTGGGAAGCTCAGTGCACCTTCTCCCAGGGGCTCTTCCTGAGCTTTTCTGAGGCCTGGGCAGCGGCAGGGCCTGGCGGCCCGTGCGAGGGCGGCTGACAGGGATGGGGCTGAGCCCGCAGCAAATTTAAATGAGGCATAACCGCCACCAATGGTCTTCCACCCAGACAAACGGCTCAGGTGCCGGCACGTCCGCAGCAGAGCCAGGCGATGGCCACGAAAAGTCCTGGCAAACTGGGGAGGT
>VXAK01001402.1:24152-76269 GCA_013399435.1 Arenaria interpres | reverse complement strand
AGACGGGTTGATGTAGTGCTGGGAGGTATGGTTTAGTGATGGTGATGCTCCTTGTATGTTGTGTGGGCGTCTATTTTTGTCAGTTAGGTTGACGGTTGGACAAGATGATCTTTAAGGTCCCTTCCAACCTGGAAGATTCTGTGATTCTGTGATAACCCATTTCCAGTAATGGCCAAAATCAAAATATGTGAATAAGGTAAGTATATAGGGACACATCTGTAACACGTAGTTGATCCTTGCATTTCTGCAGCATAAAGATTTAGGGATGACACCTCTGCATTTAGAAACTCGATGGCATTTATTTTATTAACTTTTGGGATTGTCTCTTGTACTCCTGTACAGTTTTGGTATCCACAATGGCCTACGGCAAACAGTTTTACAGATTACAAAGTAATCCACAAAGAACAACCTTTTTTTTTTATGTTGGGGTTTTATTTGAATTTTATTCTATTGCTCTTCTTTTTTCTTTTTTTTTAAATCTTTTAGTTACACTGAGGCTCCTATTGCCAGTCAAGTCACTGGGATCTCCCTTCTTCCGGTCCTGGAGAAAGGATGATTAGGATCCTCCCAAGAACTAGATGGAAGCTTCATAGCTGCCAAGGGACAGTAATGTTTCAAGAAGAGCATGTTCAGCTCTGCCAGCAATTTCTGATATGGGAAAGGAGCAACAGAAACCAACAGCTTAACTACATTAACCAGCTGACAGAAAAATTACAGGCTTGTTTCGTCTTCATGAAGAATTTACATCAAATGAAGGGGATTGAGTACCCTGCCTGCAGCCGGGCAGGTTGGCAGGTGCATGCTGCCCTGTGCCACAAACCCCTGCACTTCACGCTCACCGGCTCACTGTGTCCTACAAAGAACACAGGCACTCTGATAGACACACATCTCCACTTACTGGGTCACATCCAATTGCCTGCCTCATTGCCCACACCCCACAAACCTCTGAAGAGCCAGACGTGTGCCCAGGTGGCCAAGAAGGCCAACAGCATCCTGGCTTGTATCAGAAATAGTGTGGCCAGCAGGACTAGGGAAGTGATTGTCCCCCTGTACGTGGCACTGGTGAGGCCGCATCTCAAATACTGTGTTCAGTTTCGGGCCCCTCACTACAAGAAAGACATTGAGGTGCTGGAGTCTGTCCAGAGAAGGGCAAGGAAGCTGGTGAGGGGTCTAGAGCACAAGTCTTATGAGGAGTGGCTGAGGGAACTGTATTTGTTTAGCCTGGAGAAAAGGAGGCTGAGGGGAGACTATCACTCTCTACAACTACCTGAAAGGAAGTTGTAGCAAGGCGGGGGTTGGTCTCTTCTCCCAAGTAACAAGCAATAGGAGAGGTGGAAATGACCTCAAGTTGCTCCAGGGGAGATTTAGATTGGATATTAGGAAAAATTTCTTCATCAAAAGTCTTGTAACCATCCCTGGAGCTTTTTAAATGGCATGTAGATGTGGTACTTAGGGACGTGATTTAGTGGTAGACTTGACAGTGTTAGGTTAACTGTTGGACTCGATGATCTTAAAGGTCCCTTCCAACCTAGACAATTCTGTGATTCTAAGAAAATCAGGGTACCTTCAGAGACAGTAAATACTTAGCTCTTACACAGCCAGCGTGCAAGGATGTTGCATAATAAGGAACCAAGACTTTGGGCTCGCTGACAAAGCACATTGTCTTTTTTTTTTCCTTTCTTTCTTCTTATTTTTTGAAGATATATCCATTGAAGACCACATACTCAGATGTACCCAACTTGCAGGCATTTACCGATGCAAAATCATTTATACCAGTTTAGTTGTAATCAGCTTCTAAAGGTCCCAGAATGCTCAAAAATACCCATCAGACATTCAAAATATATTGAATAAGATTCTCAGAGAAACCGAGCATACTACTGCAATGTAAGAAACTGTTCAAAACACTGATTACATATTCCAATGCATTTTATTTTTACTGGGCTTAAAAAGGTAAATTTTTTTCTATTATCCCTTTTTAGTAAATCCCAATTCCATCTTACAGACAAAAAGACTGGGTCATGGAAATGTTCAGTGTTGGAAATAAAATTCGATCTCAAAAGTTCTGATGTTAATTCTCGTAGTTATGAAACTGCTAAAAACTTAAAAGAGAAAAAGTACTGACAAGTGAAAAATGACAAATAGTTCTTCATTCTAGTTAAGGGGAGATAACTCGCATGTCAAGGTCTTCAACTCCCACTGAGCTCCCCTTAAGAAAAGCTCTTAACAGTGGGTGTTTTGGATCATTTTTAATTAAAATGTGAATTTTCTTTGTAGTCCTGCTCTGACTTCATGATTGGTTTTGCTTCTTACAATCACTTCTGTTCAGCACACAGGCAAAGCCCTTCTACAGAATGTGATGTATGCCCATTTATTTTAAAAAGGTTTCTTAAAGAATAGACTAGAATCTCACACTGAGTTGTTTATGACGTTCATTCTTCGTCAGGAAGTCAAGCAGATATTATTTCATGTAGTTGAAAGACTCTACACACAATGTCTGATTGGTTTACTAACTGAATTTTCAAAAATCCTCTCGGTTGTTTAAATGTTGGGTTACTGTTGTACTGAATATTTATCCTAAAAGGGAGAGAATGATATTCTAGCAATGCATAGGAATAAGAATAATAAAGTGTCTGACAGCAAATAATGAGTTATCTGTCTTGTGCTATAATAAAAAACACCCAGTTGCTTGAAAACTCTTACAACTCTTGCAGTGTTATTTTTTCCTTGCATATAAAAATACTCTCTCATTTTAGAATACTTAGATGTTGCAACCACAAATGTCCATACTCAGCACATCAAGAAGACTGTTAAGAAAAACATAAGAGAAAACTCAGAAGACTGCCTATGATGTACTTGCCCAAATTTAAAATTAATGCAATTGCATAAACTGGTGAAGTTACTCTTGTCTTTCATCAGCATCACAGCAGAACTGAACCCCACGACTGATCCAGTGTGCTCATAAATACCAACAGCGTCACAGCGCAGCAACATTTCTCATCAGTGCAAAGCAGCTCATCACCCATCACCTATCAACTGTTCTCAGAAGTAACCGTGACATTGAGCCTCATAAAAAATATCTTAACAGGCATCATGCCTGAAGAGACATACAGCTGAGAAGAGAGGGAAGCAGAGGGCTCCTCTTTATTCCACAGGCTATTGACTGGGATCAGCGTGTCAAGCTCACGTCTCCTGTTTCTGCTGCAAACCAGCAGACATTCATGATAACAGTATTTTTCTCAAGTGAATCTGACCTGTACATTGTCAACTGACAGCATCCTACCATCAGTGGGTCTAAAAATTCAATATAATTACAAAACCAGGGATGCATACTGGCTATGTTCTATAATACTTGTATGTAGAGCTTTCCTCCTATGCATCAAATCAAACTTTTATTAATCTTTCAGGAATTGGAATAATTTCAGTTGTCATTGACAACTATAAATTTATCAAAGCCCTTAAAAACAATTCAGTCTAGCTTCGATTTTGCATGGTCCTGAAATATAACAACCTAAGTTTGCACTACAAAACACATTTCCATTTTGTTGTTTCAAGTTTATTGGTCATAAATGCCAGATACACACACTCCATCTCAGATGCCTGAAATTTATTTTTATATAATTGGTTTATAATAATCACTGAGTCTGACAATAATATCTTGCACTAGTTATCTATAGTTGAATGTGAATATATTTTAGGGATTAGTATAATCTGTAGTGACATGTCATGCATTTAATGTTAAAAATATTATTTGAATTTTTGCTGGATCCCCAAAGTACTTATCAATTTGCAAAACCAAGCCCTCATGAAGAAAAATCTTCTTAAATTTACCTCTTCTGTGGTGCAAGGAAATTTTCCAGATCAGATAAGAGAGACAGAAAGAGAGGGAAGGAGATAGAGATTGAGGTGCTAGTGCCCTTCACAGCACATCACCCGTGAAATTATGACTCAGAATTAATGGTGATCTCACTGTCATAAACACTGAGGATCCACTGCATCAAATAACTTCATACCTCAATTCACTTTTGGATTCTTCTCATTTGATAATTAGCAGTCTAAATGTATGATCTATCTTTTATAGTGATATAGTGAACCAACTAGCTCCCTCCAAGATCAAAGCTCAGACACCATCCTTGGTATCCTTCACGTAGGCGGAGAGCTTCCTATTGGAAGTAGAGATGGGGCTCCCTTGCTTTGCACAGTGCACTTTGACATTATTTCATCAGATATCGAACCACTGCCCTTCTCAGGCCACATCCCAAGACAGGTAAGGCAACACCAACCATCCTGCTAAGAAAATATCACTCTGCTGGGTTGCAATTCGGCCCTCGCTTTATCTCAGGGACTTTGTGAAATACCCATCTGACAATCATCGCATCTAAGGACACAGGTCCCAGTACACATTTCCTCCTTCTGCAGCAGTAACACAATCCTCCTGGTCACGCTCAATCCACACACAAAGGCTCTCTGCATCTTTTGTCTAGAGTACAGAGCTCTTCCTGGGGCAGACACCTATCGAAATGGAGAGATGGCTCCAGAGGAACTCACAGAAAATACAAACAGGTTAATAAGCACTCTCCCTTTCACCTATCATGTTGAACTTCTGTGCCCTCTCTCATATGTTTACAGATGTCTTTGGACAAGGAACCCCAAGCATTTCTAGGTTTGATTGACATGCAATCACTAAAAACACCCATTGACTTTTTTGCTCTTCATATTTTTATTCATATTAAGCCTTCTGAAATTGCATCAAGCAGATGCAACTTTTTGAATTCAAAGATTAAATTCCTTTGCCTTAATTATTTTTCTAACTAATGACCTTCTTGTAATTTTAAACACCTTCAAACACGATGTATAAACACACACAAAGATGGTCTTGTGAGATTTAGCAGCTGGGGAGCGGACCCAAATACTTTTTGAAAAGGTCATGCTGCATTTTTTGGCAAAGGTACAGCTGGTTATTAGTCTTTTGCACCAGGCACAGGATAACTTACATGATACCAACCATCCCCTAGTGTATTTACATGGCTGCTTCTTACAATCATCCTGGGATTCATTTCTGTCCACCCGCCTGAAAAGAAAATAGGAGCTACATCCTGCTATTGTAAAAATTACCATGTAAAACACGTTCTTCTTGTTTGTTTTTATCTTCTTATTTGTGTCAGGGTCAAAATAATGTGAAGTACAAAAGACTTTTGCTTTAGTATATGAAAATCTTTTCTTTGGTGATCATTTGTACTTCTTGCACAAACGAATCCATAATCTGTATTCCCTGTGAAGAGTTTATCTTTAATGCATACTGATATTCCCCTCTCATTCAGCATTTTCTTGGCTTTCACGGATTATAAACCACAGAGATCAAGAGACTCCAAAGGAGACACTCTGTTCTTTCACCATACAGGGTGTACCAATTGTTCTTTGGATCGTGATGACATTTCAGATACTGCCTCTAGATTGGGCTTTGCTTTGTGATTCCTATGCATTGACCCACATGCCTTCAACTTCATTTAGAAGTGGTCTTCAAGTAGAAGTAGAAAAGAAAATCAAAGCGCTGTTTCAATATTATTTTAGTGAATTAATTGCTACACATGGCTTTGAGAACTCTTTTAATACAAAGTATTAAAAGCTGTCAGTATTGACTGACTCCTAATAAGAATGCCATATATGAAATAGCGATGTAATATGATAATTTTTTCTGACACTTTTTCAGTATACAACTATGCAAGTACTTGTCCAATTTATGTACCTGATAATACAACACGATTGACTTAAACTTAAACTAAAGCTTGATCTCTTTTCTTCCCATTCATCTATGTCTGATTTTTCAGAGCTAACAACATCACATGCAACGTTGCTAATTTTTTAATCAGTCTGAAATGATTTCTTTTCATTCAGACTCTTTAATCTTTCTATTAGGGACCAGTCTGATCTGTGCTATTTAAAAGAAAGGCTTTTTCAGGAAAACTGTCAAAAAAACCCCCTACTTGTTCAATGTCTGTGGTTTACTTAAATAATATGACAACGTATGTTCTCATTATAAATTGTGATATAAACATACAGACTTCTCACTTTAAATGATAGACAGATATTATCCTAATTTTTTCTTCATAAAAAAATTCCATTGATAAATTATGTTACTGAATTTAAGCCACATATGCATTTTCTTTATTGAAATATCTGCCACTGTGAAAGCATTGATTTTGAGGTCAGTTAGTTGAGGGGGTGGGAATACAAAAAAGCAGTTTTTCTTCCAAAGAATAAAGGCTGAAATTTTCAATATTGAGATTTCAAGATCCAATCAAATCTAAGTTTATGAGCAACAAAAGAGACTCAAAAATTCTATTAAAACCACATTACAAGAGGAAAAAAAAAACCCTAAGAACGTTCAAACAGTAATGTAATTGCAGGACTGAAGAAAACTGTTCTATTAGCCTGACTGTGAAAATCAATCATCGGCATTATGTACAAACTAAGCTGAATGAACTTCATTTAGTATTCACTTTAATGACAGTTCTACACCAGCTCTTTGGGCTATGAGCTCCCTAATACATAACTACCTCTTTCACCAATAATGCTTGCTTTATGAATAGCACAATAGGTATATCGCCACTAATTGACAGACGCACAGACACTTTTTCATTATATTCTTGCCTCTCCAGCACATTAAACAACATGAACTAGCTATCATAACAATTGCGGATATATTGGTGTATGAAGGTTGTTTCATCTCCAACCAGGCCACAGTTTTTATTACATATAAAACATCATTGTGAAACAAAGACATTTATTTTCTTGCTCATTTCTTCATTAGCCTTTTTGCCTTGGAGGAAATGTGTTTCTGTCCTTGCTATTGATTTCCGCTGATGCTCACCTGTGGAAGACCTGCAGAATGTATCCTATACATTATTTTTAAAGAGGCCTTCAGTCAACTGCCCAGAGAAGTTGTTAAAATTGGCAGATGATAACAAAACCAGTATTTGGACATAGTGTTTTGGTGCTCCCACAATCAATGACGTGGTCAGGAACCCACTGATCTTTCTGAATTGCCCAGTTCTGAATTAATAAACTTCTGCCAAGTGCCTTCTTCAATTGGGACTGCTCTATGCTCATCATACAGTTAACATTCGAATGGATGTACTCCATATAAATATTAGAGCCATGTGCCACGTTCACCTTTGTGATACATCTGAAAATGAGCAGTAGAAGAGCAACATGCTGTCTGAAAGCACTAGGAACCAAAGAATATTTATCCTTTCTTTTCTCTCTCTCCACAGTAAGCTTCACCTCCTTCGCTATCTCCACTAGCAAGGAAGACAAGATGCTGCAGTGACCAAAAAATTACAAGCCAGACATTGCCAAGCTGAATTCTCCATTGTATCAAGAAAATAAATTTTGCATTCTCTCCTTTTCTTTACCACTGATTTTCCCCCAAGTTTGTGAATTTGTGAGACTTCTACTGTCCTGTAAGCTTGGATGGAGCCTAGGGGCTCCAAACAGATATTAAGTGGGAAGACTGTGATTGTATAAACCCCCTTTCAGAGTTCTCTAAAATCAGGTTATCTTAAAACAAAACCACCATGATTTTACTACAAAGAGGCAACAAACACATCATCATATTAGGCTTTTTGAAGATGGTTATCTGAGGCTTCTAAAAACCACAAAAACACAGTTGGTACTAATATCTCAAGAATACTGTGAAAGAATCTCGCCTAGATATTGATTTGTAATTTTTTGTTATTTGTTATGAAACAAAGGAACAAATTAGCTAACTGATTTGTAATAACAACATCTGACTGTTATTTTTAATAGCTAAATAGTGTGTTGTGGATATTACTCAAAGATATGGGTCAGAAAAAAAATTCAGAATAAATGTAAGTTAGCCTTTGAGTGGTTAGAAAAATAAAGATTAACCATAAACTGAATGTTTCCCTTTATGTTTATTTGCCTTAGTTTTCACACACTAGCAAAGTCCAGAATATGACTGCAGAAGAGATGATTTAATTGTTTCGTCCTTTATATGACAGTTCAATCAAAGATGTCTGGAAACAACGTTTACAAGCAGAAATGCAGCTTGCTTAACCAAATTATCTTTCTAGTAGAACACAATTAATAAGTTTCTTTAACCCTGCAGCAATATTTTGTATGTGCTGTACTGTTGGAGTCAGTTTGCTCTTTCACCTTTGCCAACATGGTGTGCTGACAAACCACATATCCAAGCAGAGTGCTTTAAGTGATAAAATAAACAATAGTTTTTATTTGCAAGTATCAAGTGTAATTGGAAATAGGATGAATAACAGTTTACACTTAGAAGTATAGAAAGTAAACAGTACAGTATGTCCGGCAGAGGAGAACTGAGAACATTCAGCAGCACAATGTGGGCAGCGGGTTAACTTTAGATATGTAATTTCTGATCAGCGTCTTAAAGACTAAATGCCTGGTCACAGATCTTCTAATGTAAAATCCTTTGCCTGAAGACAGTGATAAAAAAGGTTTTTAAAAGATAAAATACTTTTTTTTCTTTTGTTTCACAGGGTTTTGAAAAAAACTCTGCATGAAACTTGTCATGGGCAGAAATTTCCCTCAGGAGGTAGATCTAATGTCTCATTAGACATTTCCTTGATTTCTTTTGTGTTTTCAGATTTTTTATACTTGATTATTTTCAAAGGTCTTGGGTGGAATGAATATAATTGCAATTAAATCCTCTCCAGATGCTTTGAGATCTGCTAACTGAACATTCTGGGTAAGAGCTCAATGTCACTAAGTATTCTGATTCTAAAACTAGGCAAAAAGTAAACGAGCCTTGTTTAATTTTCATTGCAGCATGGTGATAGCTTTTTCTTCAGTTTCACAGCTAAAATTCTTTCCCGCATATTTTATTTCCAATCAACATCTGCTGTAATTGATTTCCCTAAAAAGCTTTGTGTAAAGATTATTTAGTTAGTGGCTCAAAATATTTTGATATGGAAATTCAAGGTGCCTTTAGAACTTGAGAAGGTTTTTAAAATTTTACTCCATGTTTTTAACTTTTTACTAGTTTTGGTCCAAATACATGAGTCCTTTAATTGAGCTCAAAATCGCATATTGCAAAAAAAAAAATATTTAACCATCAAAAAAAGTTTGGCTTTTCCTCAGCTATTATAACTATTTACATAATTTTCTATTTTTCTATTTCAACATATTTTTATGGTATAACAATGCCATGAAGCACACAAGAACAGGTTTCTATTAAGTATTTCAAATTAAAAACAGACATCTCCTTATCACTAATATAATGAGAAAGCTTATTTGACAGAGAAAAACAAAAAATAAGCTCAAAATAAGTGCCCGATAAATAATAAGGTATGAATAAATACTGTCAACATTTGCTAGAATGCGTATGTTACTTTAAGTATTTTTTTTAAGAATGTTCAAACAGGAATGTCTTCCATAAATATATCTGTCTTACAGCATTGCATGAAATTTCCTAGTTGCAAATAAAGCAAAATTATACAAGGATCATACCGCAGTCTTATCTTAAACTTTTACCATACAGTAGTAAAGCTGTGTGATTCTCGATGGGCAGTTCTGCTACCAATGTGAAAACACAAATTCTTAATACAGTTCCTTTAAAAATTGTTAGTATAATGGAAACATATTCAGCTCTAAATTATTTGAAAGCTGAGAATGTAAATAGTCCATTTAATTAAGTAAATACTTTAATTTTTAATCTCAAGTTACGGGAATGCTTTCATCAAGGTCTATAACCTCAAATAAGCAATCAGAGCTTGTATTTTTCTTGATGTTCCCCTATACAATTAGTCAACAACTAATCTCAGACTTCCATAACACTGGTTTAAAAATTGTTTTTAATGGTGATGGCAATTATTTATTTTATAATTTGTCATTCTCTAGAATGGGAAGGAATCACTGAAGTCAGTAGCCATGGCATTAAAATGATGCCAGCTCATCTTCTCAGCCTCCTGAGATCTTTGCATGGCAATCCCTGTACCGCATTTCCATGCAGGCCTTGGCTGAATCGCTGACATCAGAAATGGCCAGGAGTGTGAAATACCTCTACTCTGTAAAGACATAAGCAGGACCTCTTTGTTTCTGCTGACTTTTTACTGTCTTCTTGCACAATGTACTACTTACTCTGTGTAACAATTTTTACAGTTGCAACAATCTTTCTGCTTTTATTAGCTCAATTATTTGCAGGGAAATGAGGTAAACTTTTTTTACAGAAATATTATCAGTCTTTTATTGACAATTTATTGCTCAGCTAGAAAGAAATGAATAGAAGGATGCCATTTGTCAAGTGATGATTAAATATCCAAGTATATTTGACTCCTCATATTGGCTGATTTTTCACGATAGGAATACAGTTCAATTCAGTTTATTGTGGTTTTGTTCCAAGTAGCTTTTTAGCTGTATGACTGCAATCTTCCTCTAGACACTTAAAAGAAATTGAGTTAGCAAGCTGCTTATCTGAGATAATTTTCTATAGCACTGTGAGGAAACCATACCGGCTGACCAGCAGGTCTTGCTTGCATTTTCTATGGTGCCTGGGTTCACTTTCCAACAGTGACAGGAAGGATTGTAATGTATAATTCTGATCTGAGTGGAAAAGTACAAACCTTTCATTTCAGTTTCACAGAAAAGTGGATACAAGCGATGTAGAATCCATGAATACTCTCAGAGTAACTAATTTCACTTATGCATAAACATGAGTACTAAAATAAGACAGTCAGGCTGAAAGACAGTCTCCTCTAGGAATCTGGACTCAACACTAACAGCCAAATCTCAGGAGCATCTCCACCCTAGAGACATTTTGTAATCAGAAATCAGTGAATCAGTGCAAAAGCAAAATTTAACTTATTTTCATAAGTTCCCATGATAGTTTAGTTTGGAAGGGACATCAGAAGTCGATCCGACCTCCTGCCCAAAGCTGTGTAAGCCACAAGATGAGCACTTTCAGGCCTCAAGGGTCTTTCTTTTTCCTCAATATTAATCAAGTGTTAAATATACTTGCTTGCAAATATGTGACTGGTGCCATCTGAGATGTCCCAGGGATCTAACATCCCATGGCCTCCAGCTGCTAATCCCAAAAGAGCTGGATCTCCTAATGTCACCAGTAGCTTTCCTAAATGTCCAAGTTGTATCTGCAGGACTACAAAGGATGATCTGGGACCTCTGAATGTGCAAGGCGTGAGCCGGAAGGGCATGCACAGAGCACCACAACCCTGCATGGGGGGCAAGAGCTCAGCCAGTATGGACAATGGCAGACACAGCTGCCTCCCTCATGTGAAAGAGTATAAACAGCCTAATGAATAAATAAATAAATGAAACATTCTTTGAGAAAAGGTACTGTGGGGCTTTTTTTTTGCCAGCAGAGGACGGATTTCTAACTGGCCAGAACAATTCAGTGTCTTCTGAGAAACCCATAGTATACCATACTAATGAATATCTGGATGCCTAAATATTAGAAGATACTTATTCCTGATTATGTATACCACTTTAACCGTTATATCTATTACTTATTAGATCCAATGCATGGTAGCTTCAATATCACAAGCCAACACCTTTTTTATATTTGCCTTCCTCACACAAAGGAGCAAATATCCTTACTGAGATTCAACTCAATAAGGCATTTATTAAGAATGAACTACTGTCTCAGCTCAGCAAATTTGCCTTTATCTGCTTTCAGGATATAACCACCACATTTATGATATATATGCAGTGTTTCCAGATAAGTATTACCTGTACCTTTTAATACGATGATGCTAGCAGTTTTGGAAACATTGGAAATAGGCTCATTACATAAACTGCAGTAGAGATAGTAATGAAAGAAAAACCTGTACATGTGTCTTCAATCTAACTTGACATTCAACCGAGCAATGTGCTAGCCCTGTCTCTACGCACTACCACAGACTCCATTAACAGAGGAGGGTGCGTTGGTTTTTTTTCTGAATATGGATATTTTTGGATGAATATAGATTTGTAACTCTCAGACATCTCTTCAATGTGTAAATGAGTCTGCATTGGAAAGAACGGTGAAGAGTCAAGGAGAGAGACCAGAGGAATTTTATAAACCACTGGATGCCTCAAACAAATAAATTTGTCAGCAGGAAAAGCAGTAGGGGTGCAGAAGCAGCCTGTGATAGCAGCTGTATAGATAGCTGCACAATCTCCACAGATTTTTGTCCCCAACTCACCTAAACAGTTTGTCTGCAGCACGGCCAAATTCTGAGGCAGAACAATCCGTCCTTTCGACATGAGTTACACCTACTTTTCTTAGCACAGAAGCGATGGGGGAAAAGGCTGTCTACCCTGGCACTGTCCCTAGGGAGAACCTGGGATAGACTAGTAATAAAACAGCTGGTTCTGAATTCTGTGTGGAAATACGTTTCTTTTCCAAATAGTCAGCTAATAAAATTAAAAATAGATGTTTCACCCCAAATTATAAAAAAACCCCAAAGAGATATCAAAGAAATTCAAAATTAAAAAAGAGTCTTAAAAATGCCGAGAGATGTTTGCAAAATGTTTGTGATACTTAGAAAAATAACTGCTAGAAGAAATAGGAGCATTTCCCTACACTTCATAATTATTTAATAACTTAATTTCACGTTTTGTACATTTTAAAAAGAAGACAAGAGAATGACCAATTTACTTTTTATACCTCCAAATTTTCTTCTGTATATAATTTAAAAATTTCCCAATAATCTCAATTTAAGAAAAACAAAAAAAAGTGGATTTTTCTAATGATCCCTGGTTAAATTTAGGAGCAATTAGTAGCACTATGTAGCAAAGGAATACAGTCAATTATCTTTTCCTCTAAAATATTTTATTTAAACAATTTTTAATGTGTTATTATTCCCCATTTCTTACATGTTTTTATAATATCATTATTCAATTGGTAGAAAGCAATTTCCAATGTTTGTTTTTTTTGAAGCCTTTATTCTCAGTGAGCCAAAAAATAATGCATATTGCACTGCATTTTTCCTAAAAAGATAACAATAAAAACCAATTAAGAACATCTAGAAGGTAGAAGTATTTAATTTCTCACAGTATAATAATGCTAACGTTTCCAGTTTAATTTAATTTAAAGTAAATTATAGTTCAGCTCTCTAATGTCATTGTTTTACTTAATGGTCTTAATTCAGGCATGATGTTCAGATTAGCAGTTTTGATTATTCTGTTTATATCAGCAACTACTTCAGTTTACATACAAAGGACTCCAGAGCTTGGGGAAATAAAGTCTGTGATTCACTAGACTTATCACATTAGATTATTATAAATAGGGAAATGATGTCATTAGCATCAAAGCAAAAGAACACATATTTAAATACATAGCAGATGCAAAAGATAAAGACTGCAGTCCAAAAACAACTTACTTTGAAATATCTGTTTAAAGAAGAAATAATCTTAGAAGGTTTCAAGTTTCTTGCTTTGTTTTCCATTAAGCTTCGTAAACTTTTGTATTCAGAGTTGAGGCATGTTTTGAAAGTTTTTCTATTGACCATACCATCAAAATAAGAACAGACGCTAGAAAACTATTTTCTGTTTCTTTTTTGCCATAGACAACTTTTTGTTCTATTCATCAACACCCACACACTTCTGTTCATTACCTTCATTTTTAATAGCTACTTTACACCAAAACTTCAGGACCTAGCTTATATAAACACAACTAAAAAGCCCCAGACGACATTACTGGTTATCACAAGAAAACTACAAATGCATATGCCTTCAGTGGCTCTAAAATGCCATATTAAACAACCCTCAGCGTCCACTTAAGAGCTTTGTCAAGATACTGATTTAGCTAAGGACCACGACAATTTTCAGAAAAATACAACAGATCAGCTTGTAGCCTTCTGCTGCCTAGTAGCTGAAAAATTGCTGGTACATCGCTAAAGAAAACAAAGTGTTTCACAACTCATTAGCTTACTGTCATTAACATCATAACTAAAAATACTGATAATGCCTAGTGAAAAGCATTGGCAGAAGTCAGGAGCTATCAGTCATGCTGAAAATCAGCCTTTAACATCCTGAGTACTGCTACTAATCCTCTGATCCTATTTTAGGCAGCATTGTAGAGTGAGTGGCTTTTTTCTCCTTGGCGTTATAACCAAAAGTCCTTCCATTTCTCACCAGTTTCTGCAGTTTATCAGACTACCATGTTCCTGTAACAATTACTAATTTTAATCTTCTAGATAATACTCCAGCAAAAAATCAGATTCAGGAGTATATATACTAATGAACAAGCACCATCAACTTGAATATTCAATCAGGATGAAACATTCAAGGACTAGTATGTTCTTTTGAAAATTATATTCATTTGATTTCAACAGAAGGTCTCAGTTATGTTGGTTTATTGCAATAGGATTACAAAATCATTTAGCAAATGGCCTTATCTAGTCACCTGTAGCAGAATCTACACTGTGCAAGCCAAGAGATCATTCTAGGTAAGAGAAGAGATTTCTAGGTAAGTATAGCCTAGAAAGCCAAAAAATGAACCTGTCTTTTGAAATGTCCATCAGAAGGGTCTGGAAAGTTTACAAAGGAATTCAGTCACGTCTTTTTGTAGAAACGAGTGGTTAGCTTTATACTGAATATGATACATTCGGAGCTGAGTGGGTGATGCAGTACCTCTTACAGGAAACAAAGGCTGAGGCTACAAGGCTGAAATGTGTGTAGTTTGAATATAGAAAAATAAAACCCCCAAAAGATATTTATCATTACTATGATTGTCTGTTTTCTTTTGCCTCATCTGCTTTTATGGGTTGCTGTATGGTAAAACACGTTCCACAAACCACTTATTTGAACATAGAATTCCCTCTAATTGTAAATAAAGTCTAAAGGAAGCTAGATGCAAATGTTTATAGGGTACATTTAAAGCAGAAAATTCTTCAGACCTCTCCAAAGTACAAAAGAAGATATAAAGTTGCACCTAGGGCTCGTTCCTTTTGTAAGGTAAGTCAAGAGTGAACAGAGTAGTGACTTCTCGCAGTGGTGTTTTCTCAAGTGCAAAGAAATAGAACATAAACAGGAAAAGATTACAGACACAGGAGGCGGCATTACCTGGCAGAGGTAAAGGGCAACGGGAAGAAAAGCATGAAAAGCAAATAAGACATTTCTGTTCCTAAAATTCAGGTAGAACTCACTGAAGCATACACAAAACAACAAGTTTAGTACATCTGCTACTTGTTCGACTAATAAAGCTGACTTTGAAAAATCGTGTATGCATATATTTTGCAAAAGGTACTGCACTATTGATGTAGTAGGAGCAGAAGGGCAGTAACCTTCATTAAAACTAGGTTATGTGGTCATCTGCACAGCTCTTGGCTGCAATGCAATGTGTATTTTCTGCAAAAAAAGATTTCTGAGAGAGCACGACCTTTCTGAAAAATAGACTAGTATCCTTCAGAGCCAGGATCTGTGGTCAAGAATCAATACAGCCTTCTGGAGGTGTCTTGTTTGGTTTAATGGAGAGTGAGCAAAACAGCATGATGTGCTGTATAAATCCATAACACCATTCAAATGTCATTTGAGGTGCCTTCAAGGTTAACAATTGTTGCTATCAAATAAGCTGTCAGAATGGCAGCTTTCGTTCACTGAGAGGTCTAAGGTCTAACGTGGTAATTAAACCCCAAATACAAAACAAACTGTTCTCATACAGTGTAACAGTGTGCTGGAGAATCCTAATGAATAGTTAGCATTGCTGCTGCTAATGGGAATGAAGCCTTTACCTCTGCTCAGGCAGCTTTGCCTCCTTGTAAACATCTAGTGCATTAAGTATTCTTATGTTTCTAGGACCATTCCTTTGCAGTTTTCAAGTGAAGTTTCACTAAAATAAAAATAAAAAATACTTGTTTCCACGTGTCACAACCCAACTTTTCAACCAGCTCATGGTGCTTTAAAGGCTGGAACACCAATACGGAGAGAAACAGCTGCTACAGAAAAGATCTTCTCAATTGACTTATTATCTCTTTTGGGACTGAGTTTAGAAATGTTGGGGCAATGTGACTCCACAGGCCTGCACAACCCCGAAGAAACCTCAAGTGCGTTCTCTACCCCAGAAATCCTCTTGATCGCTTATGGAAAGGCTATGGAACAGCTTAAAAGCTACTATTGTTCTTCCTCTACTAAAACTTTCCTGCAAGAAAACCGCCACAACAAAAAAGCATCTGCTATATAGGTGGCAGCATAGCGGAATGAGAAGATTGTGAATGGAATTGCTCAGGGCATTCCCAAATTTAAAGCTGCTGGTCATAGAGAGGGATATCTTGTATAAAGGCAGGTCCTCTGCTTGAGGGAAACCAAACACTGCCGGCTGTCCAACAGACGCATATAAAAGCAAGGGCTGGCAGGAGTGACCTTTGCTCATACTCCAAACATCAAACTCACTGAAGGGCCAGCAATAGAAGGATGTGGGATATCTTGAAATATCTGATGTTTCAAGGACAAAGTCACGGTGAGTAGTCCTTTGCTGAGCCTTGTTTTACTGCATATCATCTTTAAAGGCTAAATATGACTGGACTTCCAGAGTGCCAAAAGCCTGGCTGCAACCCCTCGGAGGACCAAGATGCATCAAACATTATTTTTCAGACCTGAGGCAGTGCTATTCCACAATAGTTAGAAAGAGCCCATGAAAGGATTTCTCAACCTGAGATTTGGCCTCATAGACCTAAAAATGCAGACTGCATCCCGTTACAATTAGCTTAAAAGCTTCTGTGATTGAATAATTGAGTATATCCCTACTGCAAACTGAAAGAGGGCAAGGATAAAGCTCAAGCATGGGATCTCTCATCACCCACTTAATTGCCTAATTGTTAGTTCATTCCTGGCTCTGGTCACATACAGAGGACTCGATACAGCAATTGGTTTCAGTCATAAGACTGGTGAGTGTCAGGCCACAGCCTAAAAAATACCCTGGAAATGCATCACTCCAAGAGAAAAAGAAGAAGTTTCACATTTTTGGTCTTTGGCCTAATACAATGTATTTGCCTTAGGTCCTAAACCAACCACAGCATTATTAATTATTCAGTTCATCAGGGATTTATTAAAAAACAACAGAAAAAAATTTGCATCAGGCTGGACTAGATATTTCCTTGAAGAAAGCAAAGTCTCAAAGTTGGAGAATGTTAAGCTTTTAGAGTAAATGATTTAATAGTCTCTTAACTGTGGAATATACGGAGCAATAATTCTGGCAAAAGGTGACTTATCTTTTTGGGACAGCTATCAAATTGCTTGTGCAGATTAAATACGTGCTCCAAACTGTATGCATACAGGTACTAAAATCACCAAGTACTGCTGAAAATGTCCAAAATCATCCCTTGTGTAACCCTACTGAAGCCTAGGGGATTATGCCTGGGACCTGTTTGTCACATTTATAGGCAGATTTCAATCTTTGTGACAGCAGAACAAAGGCCTCTGGCAGCAGGAACTCTGCCAAAAGTTCTCATAGAGAAAAAGTGTGAGGCGTAGGCACATGAGCCCCATTAGTGACTTGTTCAAGCCCAAAAAGAGACTGAACCAGAGTTGGTAGAAAAGGTTCAACCTAATGCCTCTTCCCCACATGCGTAAGTGAGATCCCTGTGTAATTCCAGGTGGGTTTTAAGGCTGCTCCCATGGTGGGACTAGGAACCATTAGTGCAACCTGGAATATTTCCATCAACTTGATAGTTGCAAATCTCAGATCAGACCAGCAAAGTACCGGGGTGAGGTAGAGAAAGAACTAACTGCTGAAGACAAACTGTCCAATGTTTTTCATACAGTTCCCTTCCTTCATCCACCCCAGTTAGGATACATTAAATAGAAAAAGTAAACTAAAAAATGGAGGGGTGAGTAAAATAAAGCACACACGAATTTTTTTTCATAATATATGTGCAATGGACTTGCAATTTCCATCTAATTTCTCATGCTGTCTGGTTTCCAGTGATTATTAGGAAATTAATAATCAAAAAATATCTACACATTTAGTGTTTCTTCCACTGTATGAGAACCATATATTTCCCAAATCAACTGATGCCTTCAAAAACAGATGGAATTATAAAGAGAGGAACTACTACACTTGTGCCTTATTCAGCTCTTGCCTTAACAAGGAGATTGCTGCTGAGCGCTGGACACAACTGGGCACTCTTCCAATCTCCTTCACCTTCAAATTACTGCACTGACTGAAATTCCTAACGAGCCCTGAAGCAGAAAGGAGAAATTAAAAGTGTACAGACATACAGCTTCATCAAGAGCAATGGAGAGAATAGAAAATGGGCATCACACATTACTGTATTTAGTAATACAAACAAAGGAAACTAATGACAAAATAAGTACCTTTTTTTTTTTGCAAAATATGATACATGCAATTCAACGGGATAAATACTAACTAAAACAAGATGTTTAACATGAACAGGGTCTAATTTCCTTTTTTCCTGTCAGTCTTAAACAGGGAGCAAGGGAGTTGCCATGCTCTCCTAGAGACATTTCTCAGGAACTGAAATTGAAATCTCTAGGGAGAAGCCTAAGTGCAGCAAATCACTGAGTGCAAATCAGATACTTGGATAGCTCTGTAAAAAGGTTATTCACTATAGATTCAGTTATGCCATGAAGCCACAAATAATGAAAGGAAGGTAACAGCAACATGACTATAAAGGAAAATTGCCCATAGTTCCTGAGACAGTACAATGGACCAAATTAGAGCAGTTCTTGCACTTACAGTTGCAAAAAACCCAAACCCAAAGCAAACAAAAACCACATTTCTTGACTTGTGCAAATGCCATGGGTTAATGGCCCTATTTCATGAAAATCTTTTTTGTCTATATATTCAACACCAGGAAAAAATCATTTTTCCATAGCAGTCGGTATACAGAGTACTGTAGACTTCATAGTCAATAGTAGAGAAAGGGATGCAAACTAAATATGGCTTGGCATGCAAAATATTAAAAATCACAATTTTATGAGACAGTCACTTATCAAATAAATAAAAAATGAAAATCCCGTGGTATGTTAACTCAACACACTCTACAAAAGACGGCTCTTCTGAAAGAGAGACAGTTAACATCAATATGCTAAGTAGATCTATTAATTAGTGTACTGGAAGAGAAAGTTGACTAAATAGTTGGAGCCTGCAGGTCATCGTTTCAGTTAATGAAGTATGGAAGATTGTAACTAACTTCAAATAGATTTGCACAAGTTAGGACATTGAATGAGAAACATCAATTTCTGGTAAATGATCATTTGTATCAGGAACAAAATGCCTAAGACTTCTAGTTTGAAATAGGACATTTATCTAGAGTTTATATTAAGCTCGTCAGTAAACAGTATGTGTAAATTTAAAAGAAAAGGGTATTTTGTGGAATTAAAAAGTAGTGTTATGTAATACAATTATTTGTTATACAAAACTCTTCAGTGGAACTTCATATTTCAGCAATTTTTGAAAAATGCAATAGAGAAGAACATGAAATATTCAAATTTCATATTGATTTGTCTTCCAATTTTTAACTAAGTAACAAGTCTGTCACTGACATTGCTTGCAATAGGATTTTATTGCAATGAAATTTGCACGCTCACTGAGTCCCTTTTCTATGTAGCTTGCCTTGGTCCTTCTTTATCTAAACAGTGGTAAAGTTTTACCCATTAAATCATAAGGGTTAACTTGAAACATTGAATGTCCCAGAAGGACATGCCAGTCATGGAAGCTATCAACACTACAACAACAGAAAGGCAGATGTTTGCCACTACTTCTAGTCTTCTGGATCCCGCACTCTTGGGGAACTACATGTACCTGGAAAAGTAACCAGTAACTAAGTAGTAAATTGGTACTAGGGAAAAGAGATAGACGTTTCAGGTAGAAAGAAATAACCTGGGCTGAACAGCCCGCTTATTAGGAGTCAAGCCATCACACTCAAAACATTCAGCTAAAATCCGGAAAGCTTACAAACACAGAGATTACCAGAGGCATAAACAGTTTCTTCTTATGAAATTTACATTAAAAAAAACCCCTGTTCATTAAGGCATTGGATGTGAGAGGCTTTTTTTGGCTAGAAACACCAAGTAAGTTCCAAACATCCAGTGCATATAATGCAACTGAAGCCCCTACTGTTTCCATGCCTTTAAAAAAAGAATGGATAAGAACATCACATGTACAGGTATATGTGATTTTCAGTATTTAACTGCAACAATTATTTTTTATTCTCTCAGCGAATGTAAAAACCCCACACTGTTAAAGCAGCTATTCCTATATCATGAGTTACTAATATTCACGTGAATCAAGCTAGGTCAGAAGATCCATATTTCCGTGTCTTTGAGAATTCAAACACAAAGACGATGCAGCACAGAGTCTTAGCATTAGAGTCTCTGAGGCATGCATTTTAATAGATACCTAGTCTAAAACAACTTTCTCTGCAGTGAAAAAGAAAATATAACATTTAATGTTTACACTTTTGCATGAAGATCTTAGACACCTGATCTGTCTGCAAGAAATGCCTGTCTCCCTCAGCTATTATTAAGGAAACCTAGGGCAAATAACCTGCTAGCTTAGGAACATCAATATTCCTAAAACTAAGTGTGATGAAAATTGCTGCAGAGTTAATAAATAAAGAAGAAAACTAAGTAAAACAAATCACATATTTTCAAGGCTTATCTCTAGGTATTCTGAACTCCAGTACCATTTACACTACTACGTAGTTTCCCACATGGTTTTATCCTGGTGGGTGATCCTGCGTTTATGAGAAGTGACCCAAAGACTTAAAACCTGTTGCCCGGAAGTCCCATAATAACATGTTTTACAAACCCATACTGTACATAGCAGTACAGAAAAGCGGGATCTTGAAACTAGCAGAAACAATTGAGCATTCAACAAGAGGGGAAAAAAAAACAGGGAGCTAGAATATTCTTCCCCAAACCAGGGTTTAGACAAAATTAACAGTCAGCTCTTACACTGAGTGCTACAGCAACCAGTACTTCAGATTGAACAGGAATATATCCATCTCTTCCTCTTTTACTGTAAATTGGTCAAAGCTCTGTTTACTTCCCTAATTAAATGGGTGCATACAGGTTGCAAGCCAGAACAGCCCAAATCATGCCCTCAGTCTAGCCTGCAGAGAAGTAAATAATCTCAGACAGATTGTTCACGACATGTGTTGCCATCAATATCACCTTGAGGCTGCCCTTCAAGCTACACATTCCCGGAGCCTACTACTGCTACTCATGGCATGGCTGAAACCTGTTGCTTTCATGCCCATCCATCAATTGCAGTGAGAGCACGGTCATAGCCTTCCAGTGGACTTTCACAGGAATTGCAGAAAATAAGCACTTAGATGAAGGTTACACATGGAGGGGTGGCGACTAGTAGAAGCACCCTTGCTGATAAGTGACTAACACCAGAGAAAGCTCGGTTGAGACACTAGAGCTGAGGCAGGCTCGGTAGGCATGGCAGGTCTGGAAGAGCAACGCTGCTTCACTCTCCAACTAAGGGAGTTTTAACTGAAAATCCTGAGAGACACATTAAATATGGAGGTCTACAGCGCCATTTTTGCAAAGTCACTGCCGAGGTCAAAATCATACTTTCAATAATCTTTACACTGCTCTGTCCTTTATGTCACTACTATGCAATTGTTTTTTACCCTAGTGAATTACCACTCTTTCGCTATGATGTGGGATGCTTCAAGGAGAGCTGGAGCCTTGTTATCTCCCTAATGTATCACTGTACGGATAAAACATTAAGAAACAAAACAGTGGGATTCAGGAGTGGAGGAGGCTGTCCCACTGATTTGATAAGGTTAATCTTCAGCTACATGTTGTTCATTAGTCTAAATATACATTTAAAACATCAACGTGCTTGAAAGTACTTTGTCAGTACCCATTAAGAATGTGCATTGCATATTTCAGACGTGTCTTGATAGTAATAGGCACTGAAAAGCAGGCACTGTTCATCTTTTTAATGAGTGGTTTTCCCTCTGAGTTCACTATGAAGCTATGATGCACCATAAAGTGACACTGGTATGCCCTGTGGACATGCAAGAGCAAACCATTCCGTGAAAATCAGGCAATTAAATGGTGTAATGTGTGAGCATGACTTCAAAATAGGTATTCTTTCAGGTCTTGATTGCGAGTCCTACTTCTTCACACTGATATAAGCAAGGTGAGGAGGTCTAAGAAGACCTTTCTGATACTGGCCTCCTACACTGGAATGTGGACAGCTGAAAAAAAGGAGCCACTGTAAGGTTATTACTCCACCTCTGATACACGATACACTTTTTCACATCATTCTGCTCATGCAGCTATACTGTGCAAGTAAATATCCTGCAGCAGATAGATTAATTGCATCTGCCAGGTAAGGACAAAACTATGTCTACACTGCTAACCATCCCCGGGCCCCAGGCCATGCAGCGAATAACCTCCCTCCCAGTTGGACTGGCAGTACAGTGGCTTGCAGTCCAGTCGCATTCCCTCACACTGCGCCTTTGTGGCTGTTAGACATAATTGCTTGATTTTTTTTTTAAAGTTGTTTCGGTTCGAATACCTGAAATAACAGGAAGGCTGTCGTGCAATCTGTCAGCCTGGAGTAGTGTGTACACAGCATGCTGCTAAAGGAACGAAGGATGTGGCATCAGAACATATGGTGTGTTTGAAAGTACACAGCCCCTTGGGATAGCGTAGAGGACTGTAGGGCAGAAGAAACCAAACCTGGCATGGTCCTGGCTGCGGAACTGTTTGTCCTCAGAATGAAGCATCTCTTGAGCTGCAGCTGGGTTCACCTTGGAGGGAGGCAACACTTCGGTTTGCTTCACCGGAGAGTCTGGGAATTAACTAAAATATCTACCACTTCACAAAGAAGCAGCTGATTTATTTGACATTGCCAACACATCCCAAAGCGTACTTTTGCAACAGAAATGCAGGAACTGGTTGTGTAAGCATACATCTGGTGTGCCAGCAGTTTTGTAAAATGTGAAGGCAGGAGTAGAGAGTTGCACAGCTAAGGAAAGGGCCAGTGGCAGGGGAATGGTGCCATGACAGTGAAGATTGTAGTTGGTGGTAATGATGGAAATGAGCTTCACTTAGCATCTCTTCTAGCACTGCTCCCATTGTTACTGAGTGCAGTCTTCTGTTGCTCTTAACAATGCCAAATGGGACTGAGTACTGACAGGATGGGAGCGAGTAAAGTACTGCTCCCCTGGGGGTAGCAGTCTAACTGGGAAGTATAGCTGTGAAAGTTCAGTACTGTTTATTTAAAAACATAAAGACCATGAAGACAACTCTGTGCCTCTAAATGTGGATATAGCATACTCCCAGCTCTTGCACAATGGGGAATAGCACATGAGGACCCCCCATGGCCAAGCACTGTGTCACACCACACAATCTCTCCCCTTCAGTGGAGGCTGTCTGTGATCTGTGTGGGCCAGAACCCCCTGCATCTCTCTGCTGAGGAGTAGGGAAATGCTTTTAGGAACCCAGCGTTTAGCCTTGTAGATGTAGCCTACAAATGACAGCGGCTGAGTAAACGAGCATGTGAAAGGTAAGCCCAGACTCATGATGACTTGGGAGTGTCAGATACCGCTTGTTCATATGTTTAGAGGTTTCTCTTTTCTTCTCTTCTCCCATTACTGATTTAATCATTTACCACCAGGCGATCGCATTGCTCACCAAGGAATTGCTGTTCACCAGAACTAAACACAGAGGATAACGTGTATATAGGCACATTTTTGCATCTGTTTGCTACAGTGAGTTTAGGATAGAATTAAAAAAAAACCAAGCAACCTTTTCATCAATAACTGATGGTTAGCTAATGAATATTGCTTGTCCTTTGGAAGATCTTGTAATTTTATTTTTGAAATATTTAACATCTTCAACTTTGTTCCAACCTTTTTTCTACCTCAGGCTGTACCTAATATTGCCATTCCATAAACTGCCCTTTAGGCTATCAATAACATCACAAGAAACCCTTGCTAATGTCTCTAGAAATTGTTTAAAGCAGATGAAAGAAGAGAAAGCAGAAGAATAGCAGAATGAAAATGCATGCCTTAAAAGCCAGTGGTTGAAAGAAATGCTTTACATAGCGTCTACGTATTTGTAAACCAAAGCAGTTCATGCCTCATGGAAATATTCAATTGAAAAGTTCATACTCATTATTTTTTCTTAATAAAGCAACTAAGAGGAAAAAATAATTAGTGCCAGAATCTTTGTAATTGATTGGATGCAGCTGATCAGTTAATAAAGTAGTTGGGACTGTGTTCTTCTGTCTGGACTAGAAGATTTGGTATATCAATATTATTAAGAGTTCATGTTCTAATTATGATGCATTACTGGGCAGGAAATAGATCATAGAATCATAGAATAACTCAAGTTGGAAAAGATCCCCAAGGATCATCGAGTTCAACTCCCTGCTCCTGGAAGGACTACCTAAAGTTAAATCCTATGACTAAGAGTGTTACCCGGATGCTCCTTGAATTCTGAGAGGTTTGGTGCTGAGACCACTTCCCTGAGGAGCCTCTAAGGAAATATTTTCTGTATCTGTAAATATTTTTTTTTTCAGATAAATGATAGTGCAGACTTAGTTTAACTACAGTTTTTAGAGAATTTAGATTAATTCTGTAATATTTCAAGAACACTGCAATTTTCAGGAAAACAACACAGTGTTTAAATTCAGAGAGTAAGCCTGATAATGAATGCACAGACATCCATTTAAAAATCCCTAACTTGATAAAGTATAAAGAAGAATGGGTAAATTACTCAGTATAAATCTGCACAGATGCACTGCAACTGTCAATTTATATTTACTTGAATAAACAGTACCAATACCATAATGAGACCTATAAATTTTGATACTGAGTGGTAACCAAAACAACATTAACTGGGGAAGAAAAATGCCAAAGACCTAAACTAAGCCTTAGATGATCATGAACTTAAGGCCTTTGAACCTACTAGCTGACTTTGAAAATTCTTTTTCAGATACTTTCATAGCCATTTATGTTTTTTTTAATTTTCTTTCTCTGAGACATTTTCAAAAGGAACCCTGGTAAGGAAATTGCATATCTATAAAGTGGCTCAAAACTCGGAGATTGATTTCACTTAGAATAAATAAAATACATTCCTCAAATACTCCTGTAACCCAGCACATCAACAGGGTACGTGAATTACATAAAGTATTGGTGACATAAGCTTTGGAAATGTTATCTTTACTTACAGATATCCTTCATGTCTAATATATAATACCTGCTAAAAAAGGATCTCTCTCTCCCATCCGTATCCTAAAAACACAGTCGGAGCAAAGTTGCTGTTTCCACTTCTTGAGTAACACTGGTTCTTCCAGGATAAAATTCCCCTACCTTTGCAACTGGATGATCTTATTGCTGCCAGTCTTTTCTCTAAATTGACGTATCTTCTTATGCCTTTTAAGTTCATATAATGCATTATTTAAAGCAAGTATCGGATTTTTCTCTTGTGTTCAAGATGTTTGTTACACTTCAGGAAACGCGGGAGCAACAACTGCTTTCATAGCAAGTCAGATGCTCACGCTGTTAAACTAGGATGTAACAACTTAATTTACCTGATTTGCTTTTACAAACTTTGATGAGATTTGCTCTGGAGTTAAAACACTGTAAGAAAGAGTCTGTTTTACCACAACTGCCTGTATTTTACAGCAGTGAAGTAAAAAAGTCACCAGACCTTAGCTTCTGAAGAGATATAGATTTTACTGTTTTCTGCAAGTTTCCAGTAAGACACACTGTGAGTTGCTAGCATAGTCACTACACAAAATAAGATTGGTTCTCCTGGGCCACACTTCCATAAATTTTATTCCTGACAAGAGCAGCAAAGGCAACAAAGAACAGTCTAGGGAAACATACTAGGAAACAATAAACATAGTATTAAAAAGCTTGCAAAGGAGAATTATCCACTTTAAAACAGCACAGCTTCTGCCGTACCGCTTCCACCTTCCATTCAAAGGCAAATAAATTCTCCATGACAGCTCCTAATGGCCTCCACAGTTGTTCACAGAACTTGCCCTCAAATTACAGGGTAATAAAGGGATAACAACCCTTGACTGACTAAATGAGGAGGTGGGTCCTCCCAGTAAAAGCATGTCTTTCATTACTTGCCCTTTTCTTTTGCTCGACCAGTGAAATAATATCTCACAACTACAACTAAATCGCTAACAATTAACAGGCTGATATATCTTTATTCCACTTAAATCATTCCCTGGAGCATCACTGCGGTAACATTCCAGACCTGGGTTATAGTTTGTTTGTTTAAAAGTTAGCAAAGTAGTAACAACAGCAATTCTTACTTCAAGTAAGCATACCAAGGCACTTGATATTGCTATCTCTATAATATCATGCTATCAGATTTCTTTTTCCAGATTATTAAAATTTCTGCACAACACATAACTGTATTTCTGTCAAATACCACTTTTCCTATTAATATGTTATTAGCTTGCTAACTTTTTATCTCCCTTGTAGGAGGCCACCTACATATATCCTGGAAATCTGACCATTACATCTGTGCATACATCTGCATGCCCTGACCTGCTTTCAGCTTGACATCCCCACAAAAAAGGAATATAATCTAAATTCAGTTGATAGAAAAAGGCAAGAATTTGCCTGGATAACCACATTGCTACAGGTGAATTTCTGCTGAAAATACCTATTAAATTCAGATGAAAGTTTGTCTTGTTCTGTCCCAATTCCACACGTGCAAGCTTCTTTAAAGTAGCGTGTGTAATGAAGTTAGGAGCCTGATCCTCCTAAGTTCTGAGGTCAAAGTGATGTTAAGTAAAGTGACCAGTTTTTAAAGGCCTTCCGAACCCCTGCCATGGTCAGGGACACCTCCTACTAGACCAGGTTGCTCAAAGCTCCGTCCAGCCTGGCCTTGAACGCTTCCAGGGATGGAGCATCCACAACTTCTCTGGGCAACCTTTTCCAGTGTCACACCACCCTCACAATAAAGAATTTATTCCAAATATCTAATTTAAATCTACCCTCATTCAGTTTAAAACCATTATGCCTCATCCTATCACTCCGCTCCCTGACAAAGAGTCCCTCTACATCTCTCCTGTAGGCCCACTTCAGGTCCACTTCATTTTTTTTGGAGTTTATCATCTTCCTCTTTGAAAATACCAGTGACTGCTATTTGCAAGAGAGTAGCAGGACTTGTTTTATCAACATTTTGAGGAAATTCAAACACCACATAAAGTAATTTTTTTTCATTGGTAAATGTTGATCAGCTTCATCATTGGAGTGTGTATATATCTTTTCAAAGTGAGTTGTAAAAGAGTCTCTGACACATTTTATAACCAGGATAGTCTGATGGGACATTGCTTTCTAATTTACAGATCTTTTCGGCTGAAATTGTAGCTGTTTATCATACACAAATGTTATTAAAACTCCTTGCAATTAAAATACCAGTTCCATCCTACTTTCTGTCACATGAAATCACATGAACAAAGATAAAAATACCGCTCTACATTTTCCACACACTTCTCTTATAAAATGGTGTTAAGGAGTATAGACTGGATTATATGTACTGTCTGATCTTGTTTTACTGACTGTAGAGCTCAGTGTTGTAAAATGTACATATGTTGGCTATTAAGATATTGTGACAAACCCTAGGTACATAGCAAAAAAAACCAAAACCCAACAGAAAGTACAACTATGAGTCATTAGATGGCATTTTTGAGTCAGTATTGAGCAAATGCCCAGATTCATGCTCTATGTTGCTGGAGGCAGAGCCTTTCATGTCAGTTATGGAACTGTGGTCCTGATTGCTTATAATTAAAGAGTCCCATGACAATTTTTTTTGAGGAATTCAGGGAAATAAAGTCCAGCATCCTGGCGAGATTCCAATGCTGGTAATTACATTATAACCCTCATTTTTCCCCTTAAATTGCAGCTGGGGAAAAGACTTCATCTCCTTTTTAACAGCTATAAGGAGAAAACCCCAAAACCCACTGTACCCGTGTTGCTCATGGGAAGGGATTTAGCATTTCTAATACAAAAAAGACTGTGTGAAGTGCCTGCAATTGCACTTTGGGGCAGTGCAGGACAAATGTGAGGTATTGGTTTTAATCAAAACAGAAAACCCATTTTTTTCTATGATATAGTTATATCACTAATTTTCTTTCCAAACCAACATGTATTTTTTATAGCAACCCAGAGCAGCAGAAATAAATACGATGTTGCAGATTGTTCACAAAAAAAAAAATTCTAGGCCTGGTGATTTCCCCAGAAAAGATTCTATTTTATTATATCAGTTAGAATATTTGCCAGCTCTCAGAAAAAGTGTATTCCTGGGGTTCAGACTCTGCAGTCTTCACTGATCTTAATGTAGTGAAAATGCTGTGGATAGTGACCTTAAGAGAGTTCGCAAAACTAAATTTCAGCAGCAGACGGAAATCTTCTGCCATCTTCCTTTGTTCAGCTCCTTTTAGGACTACTGTATCTAGTGGCTGTTTTTCTGAATTAGTTGGATCATGTCAAGTTCTGCTGAAGCACCTTGTGCTTTCCGCCAACCTGGATTTCTGATACAATGCTCCAGAAACTAGGGAGACCAAAGAAGTGAGTGCAATTACAGTATACCACTTTGAGCAGCTGCTATTTTTTATACTCTTTTTTTTTTTTATACTCTTTTTTTTTTAGCTAATAATTTGCTATTATTTTTAGCTAAAAATTTGGGCACTTTTCCTTGAGGAATATAATGAAAGAGGAGAAGGGAATTGGAAGGCAGAGCTATATGACAACTTGGGATTCAGGGTCAAGGGACCTGCTGTGGCCTTAAAGGGACATTAAGGCTGCTCAAGAAATGACCCACACTGACCACCCTAACAAAGGATCCTGAATAGTTTGCACCCTGAACAACTCTAGTACCTTCTAGTGTACCAGATGGTATTACGCCAAATACAAGAATTGCAGAGAAATCATGTGTCCCTCCTTCATATAACTGTTGGTAATGAAATAACTCAAAGTCTTTTTGCATCCTCTGGGGGTGGGAGCTTAAGGGTGGCAGAGAGAGCCCTACATTGCTACAAGAGATACTGCTACTAGAATCGGCAAAAAATCACTGCAAAGAACAAATGTCTGCAGACAAAAATCTTGTTTTGTCACGTTTAGTTAGCTATTTCTATCCTAAATTATTTTCAATGGGTACAACTCCCGCCTTTTTGCTTTTTGTGTATGCCTCAGTGTTTTTTGAGGGCTATGAGGATAGAAAAGTCATCTAGGTAGTTTCCAGCCCTCAAGAAGATAAAAAATGCATTTTTAAAGCAGAGCAACCTGAAGCTTATTATTTGACAGGCAAATTGTTAACCTTTTCACTATGTAATGGTCCATGGAGCTGAAGAAAATAATAGGACGTGGATCACAGTTCCTTTTATTTTGTCTCTTTATTCTTTAGAGATTCCATTCACCTCAGATTAAATGGCAACTCTTTCTTTGCCATTAAGTTTTCCAAAAATAGAGCCTAGGGTTTAAATATCATTTACATCACAGTCAAAAGAATAATCACATAAAGTTGAATTTATGAATAATTAATTATGTAATAGCAACTGCTATTACATTAACACAGTACTATTTTTAATTTATGGGGACCACAATGGCATCTTTACTAACCTAGCAAGGGGCAAGTAGCAATTAAATTAGCACACTGATTAACTGATGAGTCACTGTATAAGCATACAGAGATTGATTGATTGATTGATTGATTGATGAATCTTTTCAATGTGATCATGCCACAGCATACCTGAACAATAAAGAAAATCTTGTGTTACAAACAGTGTCCTCAGCCACAAAAAGATGATAGAAGTCCCACAAATACAGAAAAGTATTGTTAATGCTATTTTCACTGAAAGGGAATTCTTTTGCTCTCAACAAAAGAAGGGATGAAATCTAAACCCTGTTGCAGCTGCCATAATCTGCTGAACGCTTACAATTCAACGGGGAGAAAAGAGCTCTGCTGAAGTGCTCCAGTAATGATACTTCTGCCTGAAGAGTAACTGAAACTTTCAAAACACTCAAAATGTGCTCATTTTTACGTTCCTGATAGTAAAAGAAAATGCAGTGTTTTTCTTCTGAAAATGTCAGATAAGATACGCACTCTAGTTTTGTGCCTTTTTGTCTTGTTTCCCTACCCAGATGTATACCAATTCGTACAGCTCCATGGAAACAGAATAACTGACTAAAAAACATAGCAAAAGACTGAGGAGCAGTTGCAACAGGGAATTTGAGCAAGAAGCTTTTAGTTTTGTATTTCTTTCAGGTAGTAGCATATGAAACTGATACCTAAAATGTATTTAAAAGCAGCAAAATATAAAGCACGGATATCTATGTTTCTACGATAAATTAGGCTGGTTTTTCAAAGGAAAATATTGCAGATGACAGTGGTTGGAATTTTTGAACAAAAATCATTTCTCATTTGGCTTGCAGAATTGAAGCTTTCCAGAGAAACGTGGTGTTACTATTCACAAAAATGGAATTACTGGTCATCATCTGTGAAAGGGAGAACATGTACACCTACATCCAATAGGCAGGAGGTCACAAAACTCACATGTGATGTTTGAGGGTCAGGCTGACACTGCTGTTTTCCCTGATTCAGACACGTAACTTTATCTTTATACTCTTGTTTTCATTCCAAAAGATACCAGTTTTACTCCAGTACAGTACTGGAAAAGACTTTGAAGTACCAGAGGTGTCTTAAGACTGAAAACATTGTTTCCTTTCTTGCTTTGCTTTCAAGCTCTAAATATTGCCTACAGATACAGAAAAAATTTTGTGGCTTACAACCTGCTCTCTGTTTCCAAATTAGTCAGATAAGGGTATTATGAAAAAGACATTCATACTACGAATGTTCATCCTAACACTATATAAATTCATAGCCTAAATTGTCTATTAAAGAGAGAACATATCTTTATTCTACTCTTTAGATTTTAGTAATTGCCTTTTATTTTGTTCCAATACTCAAATGGATTTCTTAATACCAAAAGATGTGTAGAATACCACAAAAAGAAAACAAATTCTTCAGTTATGTTATGTTCACTTCAGTTATGAAGGAGAGAATGGAGATGATGGAGAGACAAAGGAGAGAATTTGATTAATTAATACAGACAGTTTCAAGGTTCTTCATTCCAGAGCACAACTGGAACCCTTCAAACGTATATCTTTTAAAATCAGATGTACCTTTAAATTCACGCAAACCGTTCTGCTCCAATACCTACATTTTTACCTGGAGATAAGGGAGTCACACAACCTAAATGAAGTGTTAACAGAGAGGGGTAGGTGGGACATTTCCACTGTTCTCAACAAGGACAAAGGCAGCGTTTTGCAGACGGCAATTAGATATTCAGTGGATCATTGTCTGGAGATGTGTACTTAGTTCCACTTTTTATGTGGATAGCTGAGGGCCACCACATTTCTCATCAAGGAATTTTTGTACGGAGTTTGTTCACAATCACAGAATCAGTCACAGATTGGTTGAGGTTGGAAGGGGCCTTTGCAGGTCATCTTGTCCTACCCCAACTGTGTTTCATCCACAGCTTCTCAGACAGGTTATGCTTTGGTTAAACGACTTGGAAAGTCGGGGCTGTTGCCAATGCTCTGTTTCCCAGATGGCTGGGACAGCCATCAGGGAAGGATACTACCAAAAGAGGAGTTTCAGGACAGAACAAACCCAGGCCACTTCCCTGCCCAAAGGCTGGTGCCAGGTAGAGGTGAGCACAATGTTTCAATGGTTCAGCTGGATTGTACAAAGGCCCTGCCTATCTCTGAGGCAAGGTGATTAAAAAATGCAGAGAGAAGCAGAGGCAGCAGGCAACAAAGCAGCCAGGTGGAAGAACTGAATTTGCTAATAAAAGCACATCTCTTTACCATACTGTGCTTCAGGAACAGTACTTTGACACAACCCTATTTATTTCACAGGGGAAGTACAAAGAGGGATTCAACCTCATTGTCATATTCTCCTCTAACACAAAGGATCCTCAGGACTCTAATTACTAGCTAACTTCTCACAAGAAAAGGAAATGCTGGTATGAGACACAGAATTTATTTTTAAGGAGATAAAATTGTGAGTAGGTTTTTCTGATGAACCACAAAAGAGCAGATGCGAGCATGTTTAAAAAGCTCTGAAACGGACACAGTAATTTTAAATAAGACTAAAAGACAAGACATGCAAAATGGGATCAAAGCAGCATCTGGTGGTTTCTAAGAAAACAAGAAGCTGACTTTAAAAATAATGTTAAACCTTTGTTGGATTAGCAGTTATCAAAGGCTTCAGTAGAAAAGCATCAGAGGAACTGAGGAAGTGTCCAGCAGCCTGCCTGTCATAATTTCAAGAGTTTTCCATGGAATAACAAATGCTAGCCAAACTTTTGTTCTGAATCTGCTAATGGAAGTGACCTAAAACTTGAACTTAAAAGCTCAAAAATCATGTTTCACAAACACTGTATAAGTCAGTCATCTGGATATAAAATTGAGCTTGCCATAATACTTTAACAGATTTTATATATATAAGACATTTATTCATAATACACTGACACTCAAGGGAAGAAACATGAGTCTGTTCCAACTCAAAAATTCCTTTTTTTTTTTCTTTTGCCAGGGGAAGAGCTTTCTTTGAATTACAGCCAGAATGAATGGTCGTAGGGAGCAGGAATGGGGTTCCTAATAGTCACTCCAAATTGGCTAGACATGTTAGACCTCTGGGGCACAAGCCTTTCTCCAAAAACTTGCCAATACTATGCAGATCCTGCACAATCCTTGTAATACATGCTTCAGACTAAGTAGTTAATTTGAGTTGGCCAAAGCCCAAGCAGGAGAATGAAGCTGCTGTCAGGCAAGAGAAACGAATGCAATGGCTTAACTGACAAATTCAGTATGGTATATCCACTACCAGCCTATGTGTTTTTAAAGAATTAAACAAACTGCAGGATGACTTGCTACTTTTAGCCTGGTCGTTAGCTAATGTACACTAACTATATTAGAAGCAATGTGTTTAAAAATTGTGTGAGGCTTCAAATTGAATGGAAATAAACCTCATTTGTTTCAAAGTAGTAATTCATATTGACTTTACATTTACAAAATGAACACTGAGGTGATATAAAATTAGATCCAGTGGATCCTTGCAGAAACGAAGAGCTTTATATGATTCTAATCTTAGTAATGCATATTTGGGTCTACCATACTTACATCAATTTCTGAACAGACTGAATGAAAAACCACTTCTGTTATCAGCAGAGAAAATTCATTCCCTGAGAGAACTCTTGAAGGTGCTTCTGTTTTAGCATTCCTGCTTTCGAGACATTTCAAGAGCTTACCAAATATACTAGAGACGTACAAGAATGAAAAAGAACATGATCAGGCAATCATTCATTACAATAAAAATGTGGATTTGACAGTGTTTTTTATTTTTTTTTCTTGTTTAGAGAAGAAAACCAAACACAAGTTAATGGTTATTCTTATTATTATCTTATTCTTATTATTAGCAGTTATTAAACTGCTTTCAGTGCTATCTATGTTGGAAGAGGCTTGGGGCCAGGGTGAGTTTATTCCCTTTCAAGAACTCTCTTGAATCAGGAATCTCAGAAGGAACTTAACAGATGGTTTGAAGTTTTGCAGTGCTGCAGTAATGTAACAGGCTTGAGTTCAGGTAGGGTAATGCTAAAGCCTTAACCCTTCAATAGTTCCTCCACTGGACAACCATAAATACTGCCCTAAGTAGAAGAACAAATAATTCATCATGGAAAGGAACAATTGTGCTCCAGAAGACATGGTTACTTGTCTCAACAATCACAGAATAGAAAATTCTTCCAAAACAAATGCAAGTTTGCTGCAAAGTTGGTATGAAACAAACAAACAAATAAACAAAAACAAAACAAAAACCTCCACAACTCTAATACATTTGTTAGTAAATGACTAAAACTAACACTTGGGAAACACAGTCACTCTGAAATCTACTGTGAGTAACACAATCAAACATTTCCAACTGTGACAGGAGAGTATAGTACTGGTAGCTACATGAACTGCTCAATCCACTCTCAGACTCCCTGAAGTGTCTTAAAATTTGGCTTGCATTGCTGTAAAAGGTCTCTATCTGACTTTGATATGGAGATCGGTTTTCTGGATTTCCAGAAATATTGAGCCAACACTCAAGATCATTCCTGGCAGATCATACTGAAGACTCATTTTCCTAAGGTCTTTTAATTTTAAATGCTATGGACATATTTTCTGTCTCCTACTTTTACAGTATCATCAAGGCTCATCAGCAAGTTCTTGTGGAAATAGGAAAGAAGTGGATTGTTAACAACATAATATTGTCTGTCTTCTCTAAGGGCTTAACATGAAATAAATTGCAAAGATTTGGATGCAAACTTGTCATGCTTCATCACACATCAAGAGAAAGCTTAAAATAAAACAGATCTGAACATACAGAACTGTTATCTAGGAGTAGGCGAGAGGAAGCTGTGTGTATCGATATGGGTACTGCCTGAATGCAGCGAAAAAATGTGTATGTGAACAAAAAAAGTTATGAACTTGTATTATGATTTTAAAATTGCTGGTGACTTAGTCCTTCCAAAAGCCATACCCAAGCTTTAGAATAAATCTATTTTTCTGTTGAGTGAAATGCTAACAGAAAGTAGATTGTGAAGACAGTAAAAGGTTTTGCTGTATTTAAGGATGAAGTTATCGAACCCTAATTTTCACAACAAGCTTTCAGACACCTTTGTCTAGCCTGTCATCCATATGCTACCTTATAATCAATAGAGAGAAATTAGCTCCTCCAGAGGGTTATTAATTTTATTCTGTCTGAGAAATGTGAGATGACTAACTGCTCAAGACAGAAGTAATGCAAGAAGAGTGATCTAGATCTTTCCACAACATGGCTCACAGTAAGTGTGAATAAAATTGTTGCATTTGCTGCACAGTGACTGAGAAAGGTAGGCATTTTACAGAGGCTATCAAAGGCATTCTCTGCTTCCAAAATTATGTCATGTTCTGGAGTTTCAAGTCCCAGTTAGAGCTTGATTCCCAAAGGTACAAGGCATCCATGGGGCATTCAGATTCCAAGCAGGATTTTGCAAGAGAAATGAGTTAGACTTCATGTCTAAGAACAAAATGACAGATCCTCAGTCTATTTTTGATCCTTGGCAGAGATCAGGTCTTTCTTTATATACCTATATCAGATTAAGGTGTTTAATCCAACCCATCTATTGTTCAATTAAAGCAATCTACCTAGCAAGCTCATAACAGATAGCAGACACCTATTGTTGTAGCTAAGGTCACAAAAGAATTTCAGGTAAATCCTCCAGGTTCAAAAAAATATTAAATTTAACAGCAGGATGTATTTCTCTTTTCTATATAAAGGACATGAAAGTCGAGTCTACTTCTGTCTTAGATTCTTACCAATATTTAACCACAATGTCGGTCTCCGCTGCGAAGCTATTACATCTCAATGAGAAGCTTTGGAAGAAATTGATATTTCAGTGAAGTTTTACCTCAGTGTATGTGCTCATTACAAAGTGAAATGTGCTCTTTTGCATTTAAATGGGCAAGGAGATGAAAACATTAAACTGTGGTTCATTACAAATAAACATAAGACTGTCCGTTCATTATACTCTTTCCCCCGACTCAGCTGGTGAGCAACCAAATCACTAATACAAGCTGGGTATATGTGAAAATCTGGTATCTTGATATCATTTGATAGGTTTGTGCCTTTACTACACTTACAGATAGATGCTGATTTGCATCCTGCAGAGTAACTAATATTCTGTAGCTAATTGCGTGCACTGCCATGACAGAACATCCGAAGAAGGACATTACTGCATACATCTCAGAGGGAATAGAAAGATACTTCATTTATAGCCACCCATCTGTCTAGTCATGGCAGAATTACGTACAAGCACAAAGCACAAATTGGTATGTCCTTCAGGAATAGCTCTCCCAGCATAACAGCTTGACTCTCTGCACAACTCAATTCACATACCAGTTTGTTGTGTTACAAGGTTCTGTACATTGTATGCTTGATGACAGGCACAGAAATTTGCATTAGAGGGGACAAGACAAATGCAAAACTTAGTATCAACATGAGAAGCAACAATTACATCCTAATTTTTTCCCAGTACAGTATTTATGTTGCTGATGCCTCCCAGTGGGATGTTGTCCTGTAAGTGAAAACTGCAATTTTCAGCTTCAAGAAGTCTTGCCCAAATGTTGCTGACCAAAGATGAGTGTTCTGCTGGAGCACAGAAAACAAACAAATTTGCAGATTTAAATGACTCTGAGATTTTTAACAGCAATTAACTGTTGAGAATATTTCTAACTTATAATTTGTCAGAAACATGAAAGCAAAGGGTAGTCATTAGCGCACAGACTTCTCAGTGGCACACTCAATAAACACATCTTCTTTTAAAGAGTCAGAGAAAGCACTCTTCCTATGTGTAAGCAAGGGACTCCACAGGATATCCTTCCATCACACTGCAGATCACTGAAGTCCTGAAGCTAATGCTGGCCAAGCTCCTGTGTCTGCATGAGGCAGCTCAGCCTGATGCACATGTCCTAACAAAAATGCAATACTACATCAAAGAGAGCAGGAATACAGTTTGGATGTCACATCATACCAATGCAGTTGCATTGCTTTTAAATTACTTAATTGTAAGTTATATTCCATGATTCCAGAGTTGGCGTGAGATGTTGCCACCTTCAATGTTTCTGCAGTGGCTACCATTAGACAGAATAGTTGTACAGTGCTGTCAATGCAAGATTAGATTAACCTTGGAAAAATGTCTTAATTGCGCTTTCAGATAATCTGTATTCTGAGCAACTGTGCTTCCACCGATTAAAAAAAAAAAAAAAGTTTTTTTCTGTACTATATGCTGACATATTTGCTTTGGTGCATTTGAAAGTACAGATGTGTTTGTGGGAGGTATTTTCATGTTTATGTTTCTGGCAATAGGTGTCTGATCGATTCCTATATGGATTTCTGCTTCATACAGTTTTAATCTACTCTGTCTCTTCTTCTGACTGTTCAATCCAGACCAGACTTCCTCCATTTCTCTACAAAAAAGAACGGCAATTTCATCCAAATATTATTACTCACATGGTGTTAGTTAGTGAAAATAGCTTAACGAAAATGTGCATAGCTGGAATATAAAGCCCTCATTTTTGCTCGCATTTCTGATATTTCCATGACTTCTAAGAAGTTACTGCATAGATTAATCAGTTATATCTTAAATTTTATATCTATAATGTGAGTCTTGTCAATGAGTTTTGCTTAGAGAAAAAAGTTCCATTTGGTAAAAAACCAGTGTCTTAGTTAAAACTGTAAGGCAGGCAATAACACAGGCTTTGGTTTCCCCTTCTCAGTGGAAAAAAGAGAAGAAGTGTGATAGAAAAGAAGGAGTTGCCTGAAGAAAACCCTTTTTCCTTTTGTTGAATGAGAATTGAAAGCCCACCCTGCATGGCCACCATCACTAGGGAGGTGGGGAATAGATTTCCACATGCTCTGGGTACGGTAGACTCAGGAATCTGAGTCTGGGAAAGCTGCCATCAGGAGGCACCTTCAATTTTTGTGGACACCCCAATATGGGAGCAAAGAAGACCCCTGAAAAGAGGTGGAGAGCGTGAAAATTGAAGGGAAGCTATTTAAAAAGCATTGTGGGGATGGATGCATAAGTGGAGCTACTCACCCTGGTGAAGGAACTTACACCAACCAATGCAGGAGGCAGAGGTGGGAAATGAGGAGATGCTACACTTCTGCAGGATAAAAACTGGTGAGTTAGAGGGATGGCACACGAGGCCCCCAGTGACGTGAAGTAGAGGAGAAGGAGGGGAGTAAATGAATGCAGGGAATTCTGGCTGCAGGCAGTGCGCTTGAATCTGCTTATGAAAAGTTATGAGCCAAGTTATGAAATGTGGGACACCCTAGAAACATTTTGTATAAAATGTTGTATAACTGGGCCACCAAGATTTAATATCGCTACATCACAAGTCTTTAGAAGTACATACACAAAAATCAATCACGGAAAAAGCCAGTGAATATATTTTGCACTTATTCAAAATATTTTGGCAATTAAAGTAAAAGTTTGTACAGGTTTTAAAAAATATAAGAGAGTATGTCTCCAGCAATAGTGAAGCATATGTGAGAGGTCCTTATTTCAAGTTCAGAATGTTTTACTTTTAGATCATGCTACTTCAGCAACAAAACCAATTAGTGACACAGCAGCAGGACTGCAATCATGTATTAAAAAAAATAAAAATAGAAAGAGACTGGTCAGACAAAACAACACAAAACAAAACAAAAAAGACTAATCCATAAAGGCCTTTGGACCAGAAACTGAGAGACATAGTTAATTGCGTAAATATATCACAGACATACTTTTAATCTAGGCAAACATGTGTGGTAGTTCATATCATTTTATATTCATATTCATTTGCAGTCTTGGTGTTCTTTCTCTAGCATACAAGCTACAGTGTTTCCCAGGAATATCTGCCAATTAGGAAGGGGTCAACTTTCCAGGTTATGTTAAACTTAAATTTTGCTCAGATTAAAAAAAAAAATTTACTGTGTCAACTAAAATTGTTGGCAGCAAGGCATGCACTTAACCAGTGTTCATGTCTGAGGATAATTCATCTGTGGCATGTTACTAGCTGTTTCTGAAGCTCAGCGTAGTAAACAGGAGTTAACGTTCCCAGAGGGGTAAAAGGTTTACAAAATATTTTTTGAGATACCAAATATTCCATCTGTGGCATTTTGTCACTAATCAAACAGTTAAAGAACTGTCATTTTAAGTAGCATCCTCGAGGAAATGGGAGTTTGGAGGTTTTAATAATATCCCAGATAAAACAGGGTTTAAATTTCAGTAGGTAGACAATTGTCTGGAAGAACACTTTGTGCATTACTGAAAGTTTGGTAGGCAAGGACAAAATATTGTGTAACACTTCAGTAAAATAGGGGTTTTATTATTATTATTTTTATTTGCAGGAATGATAGAGGTGGGAAAGAAACATCTAGTGGTATTGCTAAAGTATAATAATGACAATGTAAGTGTCGACCTATCTGTATTAGTAAAAGTTAAAGCAAAAAATAAAAAAAAAGTCTCTGAAAGTGCTGACTCTATACTTTAGTTTTAAAATCATGACATTAGCAAACTGAATGATGCAATTTTAAAATATTTATTCTGATGGGACAACATTTCATTTTAGATGTCAAGCTGTCAATCCAGGCAGATGATTCAAAATGAAGCTTCCTTTGATGGCTGAAGTATCCTCACTAGCACAAGAGGACATGGAAGAGTAGGTCTAACTGTTGTAGCGTTCTTTGGGGGTATTTTAAATTTATGAAAGCAAACCAAACAGACTGGTGATTGACACGAGATCTGTGTCACTGTCAGCTCTCACGAATAAAAGAGATATACTATGAGGTTTTCTGAAGGATGTTGAGTGAGTATTTTAATCCAAATTTTATTTTAAAGACAAACCAGGAGGCATGCTCTAAATGACATAACAGCAGCAAAAGACTTCACTGCTGTTTCTCATGCCAAAGTTTTCTGTACCCTCTAGGCTGAGTCCTACTACTGATAGCTGGTAAAACTCCCATACTTTAGGAAAAAGAAACATTACTATGGCCAAAAGGCCATTACCTAATTAATCCCCTAAACTTGAAGATAGACCTCCAGTAATGCCAGTATATCATGTTATCCAGAATTTTTTCTTATGTCACAGGGTCCTAAAACAAGAATTTGGTGGGATATTGAGACTTTTTACAGCTGCTAAGAACAGAAACACTGTCACATTATCAAGCAGAACAAGGCAAAATATTTTGATCTTGTGGGTGGAGGGGTAATTTGGTTGCAAATATTAAGTAACAGTTTGTAGGACATAATAGAGTTTGGGGGAGCAGGAAAGCCCACGACTGTTGTCTTTCCATGTCTCTTCCCGCTGACACCCCTCCCCTGTTGCTATTCTGTGGCACAGGCTATGGAAGATAAACTCCAATTATGAAGCTCAAGTTTGCGCACAGTTGCAACCATGGTGTAGCTGGATATCATGGCTGCGCCTGTGTACACACACAGTAATGACTTTAATGGGCGGCCCAGGACATTCCAGGCCAGTCTTCTGCACAGATGAGTTAATGGACTGGCTGGAGACAACGGACTGACTTGAAGCTAAGTGACTGACTGAACTTCAAGCCATCTTCCGTCACAATTAATTATTTTAGTGTGGAGCTACAGTTACAGGATCTCTCCAGGTGGGAATTTCAGTGAATTGTAGAGATTCCTCCAGGCAGCTCCTGCTGTGCCTCGTTCAATTTGTGAGCTTAAATGTCTTGATTAGTGTCCTGAATACAGTGTCCCAGTGAGTTCCTACTGGGGAACTGATCAAATCGTACCTAGGTAAGCCACTGGAAAATAGCTTGTAGAAACTTGTCGCAGATGCAAAAATGTGCATGTAGGACAGTCTTTTGCACATACTTTTAAAATGGTTAGGAGACATTTTCTATGTTATTTAGCATAGCTCCTGAAAATGGACCATGCATGTACTGGAGTGGTCAAGTAGCATCACAAGTCAGTAGAAGACCGGTTTGGGGATTCTTGTCCAATCTGACAATACCATTACAAAGACCATTGCAATGAAGACTCCCATTTCCATCCAGACAGTGATCAACTGTTTGGGCTATTTCATTCCCAACACAAGTATTGCCATATGCCAAAGTCCAACAAGTTAAACAACTAGTGTGTCCATAACTGTCCATGCAACTGGTCAGACAAATCAAAGAAGCATCATTCAAAGAAGCTGTGGATCTGCGTAAGCTCTACAAACAGCTGGGGGAGGGTGTTAATGCTGTTTCTTCCACTGCACACACAAGAAGGATGTTTTGTGGTAAGGAATCACAGCAAGATGGGAACTGCAGAATGACTAATTCTGTTTCTCATCTTGCCATAGTTTGGGTTTCCACAGAATCCATAAAACTGTAAGTGTATATATAGAAAGAGTTGGCATAATGTATTTAAAATCTAACTCAAAATTGCAAACTTAAGAGCTAACTAGTATTCATTTTATAAGGTTCAGCACAAAGCTAGGAGTTGGGAAATGTTAAAACCTGGGTGATATCTGTCAAGAAATACAATCTCTCTAATTCTGCTTTACTCTGTCTTGTAAAAAAACCCCAAACCTTAAAAGCCAGTAAAGTCCATTTTTCCACTCCTAGTCTCATCATTAACTTCCATCTATATTTTCACACAAACTCAGACAAAAGTTTCCAAAATTCAGGTCTGAACAACTGAATTAATAAAGCCCCTGCCAGTAACATCAGGTTTGGAAGTATCATTGTCAATAGCATACTGTGTCAGTTAACATACTTCAATGTACATATGGGGATCTTGCCCTATTTAGATATGTACATGTCAAAGACCACAGTTAAGGGACCCTGATTTTATTTTTTTTATTTCAAATTACCACAAAGATCATATTTAAATCATTTAGATTTGCTGTTTCTTATTACCACACCTATATTTCTAGGAAGAATTATAAAGGATAAACTCAAAGATGTTCCTAAATGAACAACAAAGTATTGATTAAACTTCAAATGCTCAAAATCAGCTAATGCCTGTAAGAACACTACAAGGCCATGGAGACCTCTTTCCATTCAACTGCTTAAAATATGCAGTTTGGCTTTTTGGTTTATTAAACTGCACTTAACATATTAGGCTTCTTTACAGGTTTTCTGTATCTGGAACTATGAAACAGTCAAGAACAAGAAACAGTCTGGATGAGGGATAAATAGAGGAGAGATATAATAGAGGTCTATTAAATTCTCAGTGATCTGGAGAAGGTGCATATAGACTGTTCATTCTCTTTTCTGGTACAGGGAGTAAGGGAATGACTTACTATTAAAACAACAACAACAAAAAACCCAACCCCCAAAAAAAAAAAAAAGGAGGGAGACATAACTTGTCTCACTTAACATGAAATTAAGGTAAGAAACTCTTTGTAAACTTTTTACAAAGGTTCCAAAACTGGCTGGACAATTAATTGGATAAAAGCCCATTTGGGAATCATTAAATACAAACCTACCATTATGGCTCAGGAAGTCCCGGGAAAAATTCTGTGCAACGTTGCTGTCATTTTAGACTCTTCCCTAGGTGGTCAATACCCTATTATTAATCTGTTTTAGTCAAGATACAAACTGCTGAACATTTGGTCTAATCTGATATGCCCCTACATATATTCTTATATCACTGTATCATGCTTTGAAATTTTCAAGTATTATAAAACAAGATCTATCTTCTGGGTTTCTTTTTGCTATTTTTAACCATTATCTTGGCTTAATACTTACAGAAACCAAAATAAAAATATGAAATATTTATATTCCAGAACTCACATGTGAAAATCTCAAAGAGCTAATGAATACATCCTTTAGCTAAAAAGTCCCCTTGTATTGCCAAAAAGAAATAATAATCAGTCCAACCCCTTAGATATCATCTTTAGTTATATGTATCTTCAGCAGCTGTTGTATCAGCTCCTTTCCTCTGTGGCCACTGAATAAGGAACCTTTACTGAGAAATACTTTACTGAAAATTATAGGAAGATATTAGCGTAGAAACAACAAAAAGATTATTTGGAAGGGCTCCTCTGCAGCTCAAGTAAGCACTGTTAAATTCCTACATGTTGCTGGATGCGCAAGGACCAGCAAAGAAGGCACATATCAATCAGTAAAAGTGAAAATCTTAATTCGATATCAGGAAAACTTATATTTGGTATTTCTAGCAGTAGACTCACCAATCTACCACTTTTTCCTTCCTACATATGATACACTCACCTTCTTAGTAAGAAAGCACTGGCATTACATATTCCCTTAAGCATTTTTTTCCCCTTTCCTTGTATTTCCATTTGGATTATTTTCTCATTTCCACTTCTTGATTACTCCTCTCCTATATTAAAAGAAGCCTTTTAATGAACTATCAGCTTACCCTGGCAATCCTGCAATATTGCACTGAGTACAGAACTTGCATTTGTACTTCAAACATCCTGACATTTTAATAGGATTATTAAAAGAATAAACTTAGAAGAATGTTGCATTCAAAATAATGATGTTCAAGAAGGAGAAAGGACTTACGTATACTTATTAGATTGTCTCTTCCAGATGTATTTAAAAAAAAAACCAAACCAAACAACTCAACAGTAGCATTTTCAAATTAATGGATTAACAACAAACACATGTAATAGATGAACGATAATCATCTTAAAGCACTGGCAATTATTTCTATTTGTAGAACAAGTAGTGTGGGTAGTAGTCGGGACAGTGGGGAAATAGTGTGGATAGAGAGCAGTGACCTGCAGAGAGACATATTAAACACTGCAGATTTGCAAAACCTGTGGAGGAGGAGTGTTTGTGGTGAATCAGACTGTGAAAGAACATTTCAGTAAGAAATTATGTTACGCATTTTCTCCCATTTGTTAACATGCACCAACCATAACAGTGCGATCACACTTCATTGTTGCTTTTATGTATTTCCTAGTATGCTGAAGGCAAAGTATTTACAAAGCATTTCCGTACACACTGCATAAAAAAAAGGGTGAAAAACTGTATCCTGGTATTTCCACTCCAATTCGCCACGTCAAATGAGAGACTGTGGTACAGCCTGGAGACACTGAACCTGTGCGCAATTTCTCATCTGTGAACTTCGGTCTATGTAATCAAGAGCTACACAATTCATTCCTGCACCTGTAACCATCCCCGTGGCCCCTTCAAGAAGTCAATTCCATGTACTGGTCTCAACGCGATTACTTTATTGACATTTCACAGCTGAAAGACTTTTGCAAATACCATCTAATTTTCCAGCTCTTTCTAAAAGATCAAAAGATGCCCCTTGCATAGTAGACAGAAATTTACACTGATGAGTGCCTATTGTCTCGAATACAAATGCTGCTTACGGTGTTTGCCCAAAGCTAAATGTGTATGTCTCTATATTAAAGAACCGCAGTTAGACCACAAAAGCATGCTCATATCAAGGATAAAATATGTTTGTGCTGGAGAATACCTTTTGGTTGAACAACCCCCAGGCTAAGACCTTCAAGGCCTTCTAATTAGGGAGGATGGCACTGAGCTTGAAACCCGTCATTCCAAATAAAACAGCTGGAAAGGGCACATTATTTCTGCTTGGAAATTATGACAACTATGTTAGGTTATTGCTGCAGGTAATAGGTCCTGTAGGTTGAGATCTGCTTCTGGCAGAGATCTGTAGGTAGCAAACCACTGCAGCTCCCCAGTTCATTGATGCAGTGGCAGGCAACTTAGTGGACTTCTCAACCAGACGACAACCTGGTCAAGGCACAAACCAAAGTTTTCTTACTTTCTTTCAACTATAGAAATAAATTCATATTTAGCTAAACCTCCCAGATAGCATTGTTTTCTCAAATCACCATATTACCTAGCCTATAGTATTTTAGCTGTCCACATCAGACAGATTGTTGCTCTTTCTGCTATAAAGTCACATATTGAGGTTAGCAATAAAGCTCACTCTATCATATTACTCTCTTGAACAATATGTTTAGAAGATGTGAAATCAATTTATAGCATTTTTTTGAAAACACTGCTAGGGAATAAGGGATTTTCAAACATCTCAGAATCTCTAGGATTTGTGATGATCAAAAGGATGACATTAATTTTAAAACAAGTCAAAGAGAAAAGTTGTAGGACTTCAACTACCATATGCTTACTTAATCATGAATTATATAGAGAAAAAAAAGTCATGAAAGTTATTTTGAAAAAATAAAAAAATCATATTATGATCTCTGTGCTGCATAACACATATGGTTGAAAGGATTAATTTTATCCCATTGGACACTTATACCAAGAACAAAAGGGTGAAAAAAGATTTTAACAGGATATGACTAGCAAACAAGATACTTAATTCTTTCAAGGGGTGATGCAGAGCATATCCTTCATGAATAACTTACTGAAAATACCATCTGCTTCACAGTGTATGCACAATAGTATTAAATGTAAGCTAATGCAGACTTGTATCTTTGTAGTGTTTTTTAGAATGTGTTGTACTTTTCAGATAAGAAAGCATTACTAGAAAAAAAATATAGGTGCACATCTAACATCTCTAAAGTAATCTCAGTAGCTCCACACACATGAAAATAAATTGTAGGTACTGTAATGTTTTGAGGCTATGTTAGTGGCCTGCTTACCTTCATCTCTGATGCAAATGTTTTTAAACTAATACTTTGCATTTTGAAATGGCTCCTTGAACTGAACAAAACTTAATAGCAATTCCAAGTAATACACTTTTTAAAAATATTCAGAAAATCTGCATATATTGTAAAACTGGACATTTATTTCAGCACAGCTACAGTGGAATAAAAAAAAGTTCTTTTTTCTATTCCTGTTATTAAACCATACAATCCAATGGAGAACTATTTCATTTTTCATTCTAAGTTCTGATGAATTCAACTTAAAGACATCAATCCAGAAAGAAGAAATTATTTCTAAAAATCATATGAGAGGGTATGCATAGAATGCTTTTTGAATGAATATTCTTGCATGGCTTTGGGAAAAAAAATATTTGACCATACTTACCGACTCCTGAATATCTGGAAATGTAATAATCACTTAGTTTTGTAGTGCAAATTAGACCTCAAGTGAGTTACCTCACAAGACAATTTCAATGCCTTGCCTCCTGCCCCATATCTATAATTTCTCTTTTTGTCAGATAATTTTTTTTCATGTTTTCATCTCATGTTTTCAGATCATTTGTATCAAGTAGTACTTGATAGTTTTTACAGCTGCAAGTCAGATAGTGGGCTTGTCTCGATCCCTATTTAAAGATTTTCAGTGCTTTTAAAAGCTTCGCCCTTTTCATGGCCACTTCTTTATTCCACACCTTATAAATTCAAACAGAAATGATCAGATGGCAGACAATTTTCTTAAGAGCATATCTTCTGGTCTTGGACGGAGTTGTAGAAATACAACTAATTTCTAACACTTCTCTGACTCCTTAGTAATGCAATATTACGCTTTTCAGCAAATCTGTAGAAGCAACTGAACTCATCACTTAGAAGATTTTTTTTGTACTTTAAAAGCTAAAATTTTATTAATGAATTGAAAGATCTGTTGATCATTGCTTATGATATCCATGATTATGGTGGCATGAGCTCTGGAAAGTTTAGACTAAGTACTTTTAGTTAAGAGAAAATTTGAAGTGAGTTTTCCCGGAATTCTAGAAAATGGAGGACAACTCCTGGTATCTTAAAACTTCTCTTTATAGTAGTCTGAATATATGGTCCAGAAGGAGATTCCACCTAGTCTTACATCTTATCCTTCAGTTTACAATCCATCCAGTCTTCATCCAGTCTGTCTGACTGCTCCAGTTCCTACAGTCTGCAGAAAGACCTCCTAACTAACAGCTAATATGGATGGATGAGGGTGTCTTCTTACTGCACATCTACTGCTCTTCCTACCTGGCCTGGCTCTGGCGTACAGACCAAACATGGCATAGCAAGTCAATGGAATTAGCTCCAATGTTTAATATTCCTCGTGATATGGCACACAAAATGTTCTTGATTTCATTTTTAGAAGATGAATTCTGGGGGAAAGAAGCCTAAAGTCAGGACTTTTTTGTGGATATATATTTATCATTTTAGACATATGTTTTATATATATGTGTGTATGTCTATGTTTATGTTTATTTATATAAACATATGAAATGTCAGATATATATAGTTCTGTTTGTATAAAATATACATACGCATATACATACATATTAAACCGTTATCGAGAAACAGGAACTAAGAGGGAGGAAAATTAGTCACCAACAGCGCTCCCTGTTTCTCATAGGAAATGAAGGGACAAGACAAGAGGAAGGAAGGAAGGAAGGAAGGAAGGATGGAAGGAAGGAAGGAAGGAAGGAAGGAAGGGAGGNCATATCTCGCAAGTGAAGGAAGGAAGGAAGGAAGGAAGGAAGGAAGGAAGGTAACATGCTTACTTAAGACCAGAGACAAGCCTGTCTAGAGCTTGACTATCCACTAGGCTATCCACTCTGAGCAGCTCAATGACAGATAAAATGCTTCTTAAAAACTCTCAATCCAGAGACTCTGGGTCAGAAAGCATAGTGTTTTTTAACACGTTGCTTGCCAGGGAACTGAAATAACCAAGGAAAGATTTTATTGTTGTGTGTAATGGCAGTAACATCTTTTTGGAGTAGCTTGGTTGCTTTGGAGTTTTTTTAACCTTGAATAGTTCCTCCAAATATATTTTTAAATAAACATATTTTCCCTAAAGGCTGTTGGGGGGAAGGGGGGAGGAAGGGTTGGAGGGGAGTGAAGAAGAAAAAAAAAGGAAAAAGAAGGCAATATAATAATTTCTGGTGGCTGAACAACAATACCCTTATACACTTGCCAACTTTTAAAGCCATCTCTCAATGCCCCATACATTACTCTGAGGTATGCAGTATGTGATAGGGTGCATGTCTTCTACTCTACTAGTATGCTCATGTAATATATAAAGCAAAGCTAAAGTTTAGAAATTACTGCTAATAACTATTAGCTGAGAGTCAGGTTCTGAAAATATCAAATAATTGATCATTCAACAGTGCGTGCTGTGAATGGGTTAGGATGGCTACCATCACAGCTTTCACCTGTGCCAGCTCGCATTCTTCTAACCACTTTACCTGGAGCACGTGTGACCACCAAGCTAGGCTGTGATGCCCTGGATGTGATCTTCCTCTACCGTTGGTCTCAGTGCCACAGAATGACCCCCATGGTACGTTTACTAGAGTAGAGAGAGCCTGAGAATTCAGCATCCTTCAAAACCATAGCATTCTTTTAGGGAGTTAAAAACTGGGATTCAGGCCTGCATGGCAGACATTTGCAAATGGGACGTGTCGAAACTGCCGAAGTGGTGACCATCCCAGCTGTACGCTCTTCTCTCTGCTGAAAATTACACAAGGAAAGGCAGAAAGCGAAACCTTCCTACGCCGCTGCTGTTCACAGCCCTGTGCATTTTCTAAACTCAAGACAACAGCACTTTACGTCAGTAAAGCTGAGTGTTAGGTATGGCAGCAAGGGAGAAAGTAAAAATCTTTTTTAGTCATCCTGCAAAATGTCTGCAAACAGGACCCATGTACCTTAGTATTCTCCTGTAGTTTAACATTTTGGCTTCCAGAGGTTATAAAATAAAAGGGGCGTGAACAAACATTAAATCCCAATTACAGTTGCAGGTAATTTTCACCAAACTGGAAGGCTGCCTGCCTGGAAGGAAATGACTTCCAGGTGTGGCAAAACTCTTCTCTGGCTTTGACAGGTTCTCTGATGCTTGTAAGGAGTTTCCTAATGATTTCTGGATTTCGTCAAATTGTAGGTTAGTAGTTTTATAGATTCTATACATAGTACAGTAAAATAATTGTTTAACATAACTCAAAGAGAAAAAATAAAATATCATAAATGCAGGCTGTATCTGCCATGGTGTTCAAAACAAAGCTATTTATAAATCAAACATATCCTGTAAATAAAATACAATCAAATATTATCAACTTGCATAAACTAATTTAAAGTATTGTCATGCAGCCAATATATAAAAATGCCCTGAAACAGGCTGAATATAGTGAAACTACAAAATGATTCAATATCATCAAAGAAAGAACTTTAGATAGATGGAAATAAACGGGCCCAAATTCCATTTTTCTTGTAAGTACAAACATTTACTAGAGGCACTTTAAGTAACTTATGCACATGTTAGAAATTGTTCTTCCTTTGTTTGTGACAGTTTCAAGAATTATTTTGCAATGACTATTACATTAGATTGCAGCACTGATTTTTACTTCTGCTATTGGTAATGCATTTTTCAGGCTACACAGCCTATTTTGTATTCTAGTGAGTACAAAAATTAGAAGTCACATTTTTTATGCTCACTTAAAGAAAGTCATGTTAGTCATATAGTAATCTTTAGTCCCTAAGGTATCTGCGTGCCCCACTACATTTGCTTTCTTCTTACTTCTACTGTTAAGAATTATTTGTATCAGCAATAAAGATTATTAAACTGAAGTTACAAAAAGAGGGTTTAGTTTTTTTTAAAAAAGAATGAATCCCAGAGCACTTTAAGATTTTATGCCTTAGTAATATTTGTGTCTTTCATTCTGATTCCCTGTTCCACATTACCCCCTGGCATTTTGGTCCTTGGCGTGTTGAGAGATACATTTTTCAAACAAACAGATTGGTTGTTCAACATGGTGTTTCTCTGCATCAGCTAACTTAGGCCAAATAGCGTATATGGGGATATAACTCAGCTAAAGTCAGTCTTCTTATTCCATGACTGAATTAATATTTCAAGGAGTTCAAACACAACAAAACACAACACAACCAAACCAAACCAAACCAAACCAAACCAAACCAAAGCAGTCTTCTTCTGACTGCATTAGCCATATTGATTCTTTGAAGTAGTGGGAGCAAAGTCAAGATTGTAAGTGTATGGCTTCAAAAACATTTGATAATCACTGTGACTAGGTTTACCAATACCAAAATAATTGTCTGAACTTCACTCAAATGCAGGCATATCTGCTATCAATTACATGCATTAGTGCTACTTCTGTCACATCTTGCTCGAAAGGGATTCAGTAGTTTTATGGTTTACCTTTTTTTAATTCAGCCCACTATAAAAAGCAGAAGATCCTAAGCAATCCTTAAGATACTAAGTTGGACTGTCAGTAAATTCTGACTTTGGGGCAATGGACACATATTTTTTATAACAAAACAAAGATGACACGGCAGACTTCCAAAAGCAGGCATTACTCTTCATGTCTCCTATTCTTTACTATATAATACTTCAATGAACTACATTGAATTTCCCTGTCAAAAAAAAACAACTGCACCAAAGTAAGACAGAAGGAAGAATTTGCTGTTACATGATATTCAAATGCCATGGGCTGAGAAGACACATTAGATTCATTATTTAGGAGAATATTATATAGTAGAATACCAACTCTTGGAAAACCAGTTGGCTGAAGAAAAAATAATGGCACTACTTTTCAAAAAGGCATTCAGAAAGTCACTCGTGAGAAATGTCACAGCTTAAGTTTTAAACGAATTTTCAAAAATAAAATGAACTAATTAAATAAAAAGCCTAAAAAAGTTACTGTGACACAGACAAAATCCCTTTAAAAAAAATTCATAGCATTTCAAGACAGGAGCAATATGATATGCCTTATGTCATGCAACTGTTTAGGGGTTTTATTCTAAGACTGGAGATTTGAGAAATAGATTTGAAAGTCCAACACTAAAATATTAATTCTCAGACCAAATCCTTGAAATCTGAGAGGTATTTAGCTGTGTAACCACACAGTTATTAAAGTTCAAAGCTACAAAGCTATAAAAAAAGAACATGTGGTGACAGAATCTTTTGCAAAAAGAACTATCCCTTACTTTCTCACCTTTCACAAAACAAAGGCACAAAATCCATCCTAATCTTCTGTCACCTTTTGAAACCCTGTCATCCCTCCTGCCTTTTTTCATCATGGCAAATCATAGTAAGTAAAAAAGAAAAGTATTTTATACAAGGAAATAATGCAAAGAGAAACGGACTGAGTCAAGCATATGTAAGATAAAGTTCTGTTCTGTTCTAACAAGAGGTTAGATAAGATCACAATTGAGATAGGTGCCAGCTTCTACCTGTAGCTATCTTTTCCATACAGAAATGACTGAAAGGATTATGTCAGGTTATGTCCCATCATCAAATTTACTGTAATGTGAAATGCAATGTTGCCTAAATCATGGAAGAAAATTAAATTAAGAACTATTTTAAAAAAAGGCACAAGACCTATCCATTGCTGGAGTCTGCGAAATTAGTCAGGGACATCATTGTATGCTCCCTTGAACTCATATATTCCTTCAGCATCTGTTAGTGGTGGCTCTCAGGAGTACAGTATAACACTACATATCTCTTTGGATTGATCCAGCACTATCACTCTTATGTTCCTATTCCAGATAAGGTGTTTATATATATATATATGTGTGTGTGTGTATTTGTTTGGGTTTTTTTTAAATCTTGTTGTATTTAATAGTGCTCTGGACCCTGGAGCTTCCATATTAATATAATGAAAACTAAGACTCTCATAAGCTATTTTCTAGTGTTAGGATGGAAGTGAGGCAAAATACAGATATGGTAATTTCTTTAGGTAGAACATATATGTCCAAACCCTTAGTCACTTCTGTTTTATAAAAAACACAACAGAAACAAATCATAATCAACCACCTACATTTCCTGACACCAGCAGCTTAAATATTCTCTTACATTTATCTCTGAGTTCACATTTTCCTCTAATTATACTTTGTGTCTGGAGTTCCTCTGCTTCAGCATTACTTCTGTTCTTGTATTGAATGGACACAACTTTCCCAGAAAGATTCCCTATGATTTTTCTTAGGCAAAAGTAGAATCAAGACTTAATTTTCACTCTCCTATTTTTCAAATAATTCTGACTCAACATTTTTCTTTAAATAGTCAACTTTCAACTTCTGAGATCACTCCTTTCTGCTTTTATTCCTATTTCTATAATTTTGCTTTAACATAAAACTCTGATATGTTTCAAGAAATTCTTAACTATTGGCTTAAGATAATAATGGCTCAAAGAGAAGTCTAAATTTCACTGTTGAGCCTGAGAGCTTTTTACTCTTCCTTTTCTGCATGTCTGTGAATAATTCCATCATCCTCCTCAGATACAAAACCTCAGAGTTATCTCAAGTGGTAGCTCTACTTCCTTTTATTCAGGATATATCTTCACCTCGCAGACTCAGAAAACCTTTTAAGAAACAGTCTTTCATACTCAAATTCACAGCCTGTGCATTCCCCAGATTCTGAACCTGTGTCTTCACTGGTGCATCATCCATTTCTCCATCCTTTATAAATGTCATTTCACCTGATTATTCACTTCTCTATACCATAACACTCTTCTCTATAATAAGCTAAGAGATATTAAAATAATTGTATGCAAGTTACACTAGGAAAGGAAGAGTCTGAACAGTCCTTTTTCACATATCTCAAAAGTTCCTTTTACTAAAGGCCATGTATCAATTTGACAGAAGAGCAAGATGTAGCAAAAATGGTCCTGAAAAAGACTTTTTCTTTTTTTTTTTTTTAGCTTTAGTAATCAGTCCATAAAATCCTAAAATACTGTGGAGGG
>VXAK01001402.1:0-18764 GCA_013399435.1 Arenaria interpres | reverse complement strand
ACACAGGCAGATCCTGTGAAACTGGGAGTCAAAATAGGAAACAAAATTCTAATACAATCCTGAGATAGTAAATAGGACACATTTTTATAAACAGGCTCCAAAATAAATCGTCTTCCTTCCTAGCAGACCTCAGCGTTACCTTGGTTAACATGAAATTGTGCATACATTTTCTTGTAATAGCACTGTTAAATTATTTCTCCAAAAGAGTGAATGACTGAAGCAGAAAAAAAGATGTATATTGTAGATTTCAGTTATCTGCTTCCAAGCTGTAAGACTATTTCCAAACTCCTCTCTTCAGCCAACTACACTGCTTATAGCTTAATGCATAAAACAGCTGAAACCACAGACTGACCACACATACCTGAAACTGCAACAGACTTTTTCGTTTGTTTTTTAAATGATGATGTTTTAACTAGAGGTAGCCAAAAGCAATGTAACAAGGATTTCTTAAACAATTAGCACAGCAGCCTTTAATAAAGATATTCAGTGCAGTTCTCAGAAGACAGACCTCCTACGTTTAACCCCATTCCCCACACTTTTGATATTGTTATTTGATCTGAATCTGGACTCCCTACCATTACTCTTTTGCTAGGGTCACCCTCACATTTACATGAAATCCTTCCCTTTTGCGGCCAGCAAGCTGTTTTATTTTCTCTCTGCAGCTATTCAGAAAGATCATGTGAAATCTACATGAACAAAAGGAATCTGATGATAATTATATGAACGCAATGCAAACTCTATGAAAGTGTCCCTGCTGTTCCAGAAAGGCTTTAATGTATTGCTGCAAGAAGCTAAGGTGAGAAATGTTCCAGAGACTTTATGCAAACTTCACAAAAATACAAGAAAAGCCACCATATACAAATAACTTCACTGATATTAACACTCATTTGCTGTTTCTTTACAGAAGATGCAATCTCCAGTGAAAATGCTTTTCTTTAGCACTGAGAAATTTCTCCAAAAATTAAAATCTGCTCAAAGTAAGTGTAAATGTTTATAAGTCCAATTCAGAACTTATAACAAACTAGACTCCAAAACTTCCAACCATGAATATTTTGGAACAGAAGTGCAATTACATGATTATGAAGAAAAAGATTTCTTGTTTCAAACTGTTTTATGGTATATTGTACATAAAAGTTTTCTGCATTTTTTTTAAATAGTCACAAGGACCAGATGACAAAAACGTGGGTCGCATCCCCAGTGGTATGCAAAGTTATTACAGTATAATAACCTTTTACATTCTATCTGCCTGATGTACCCATAGGTACTATTTGGGATCATTTAGTTTGGGCCATTGCTCATTTACACATTTGAAATGAGATATCTCAGATAAAAGGTTATAACTAACAAAAAAATAACTAACAAAAAAAGGTTATAACTAACAAAAATGTATTTTATTCCCAAAAAACAAATTAGTTTGGTATTTTAACAACACTGGTATTTTAACTTTCTAACACTGCTTAGGAAGAACTAGAAATTAAATTATGTGTGCCCAAAATTTTCCCACAAGGTGCACAAAGTATAGCTAGTTAAACCTTCTGGTATCTTCTGATATCATAGCTACTGGAAACCACTGTTTTTTGCATAAAATTCTTAGCACTTACACAACTGTGCTAAAAGATATAGCTCAAGCAAACAGGAAAACCTTGTCCCATAACATAACAAACATTTTATGAAGAAAAACATAGTTATTATGCAGTTACAGCACTCAGTTTAACTTGGTCCCCCAACCTAGTGGGCTGTACACTCAGCCATCACCGTCATTTCGCAGATATGGAAAGGAACAATGGAGATCAAATTGTTGAAAAGCCTGTATCTTATTTTGCTGTATGTAATTATAATGCAGGAAGCTTTAGAGTTGTCTCAAACATTATTTCAGGAACTTTGCAATTTGGAAGTGTTTTAAATGAAGTGGGAGTTTCCTCTATCTCTATCTTTTGATTGCTCTCTCATCTCATTTTCCCTTTCTCTCAACTAATACAGTGCTTGTATTGAGGCTTGCTGTAGCGTGAGCCTGATTTTGATGCACAATCCTCCTTCTCCGGGATATAGTGGAGGACTGTTTCTCAGGGGACTGTATAGCACTGCTCTGTCCTCCTTTTGACTCCCTGGGATTTTTCAAGTATGAAAGCAAGACAATTCCCCTCTTTGTGAGATTCTATATCTCTTTATGTTTTAGCTTTTTTCTTGCTTTGAAGCCTTATTTCTAGGTCTGCATATCTTGAGAAAAGTAGCAAGAAATATGGATTTGAACACACAGCTGGCATAAGAAAGGTATTTAATTAGTTCTTTTTCCTCCTTTTTAATCACTACAGTATTCCAGCCGTTTCTTAGAGCATAAAGAAAAACAATTATCTTTAAAGAATTACTTTTCCCCACACATTAACCACATGTCTCAGAAAGGCTACAACTTAGTTTATATTTGGAAAGGGAATGAAAAAGTAACTCTCAATGAAAGATCCTTAATTTATTTCAAGGGTCTTTTTGCTCACTTCCGGACTGCATGAAAATAGAAGAATCTATCTGCAGAGCCTAATAACTGTTTATTCCAGCTCCAATCAAGAGACATAATTAATTTGATAATTATTTCCTGAAAGCCAATTGAAATTAGAGAGTCCAGACTAACAATTGCATTTTCCTTCCCCTTCACATCCAACTCCACTTTCAATCGAGGAAATCCGGTGAAGCTACAGGCTCCTGGGGAGGCACAGAGAATAAAATGAGTACGTTTCCTGTATCAAATAAAAACTATTACTTCCTTTGATCAGCCTTACTGAAAGGTAAAATCCTAACCATAAAGCTTACAGGCAAAATCACTACTAGATCTATGACACTCAAAAACTAATACATCTCATCCACCAGGTCTACCTGAAGCGCACTCAGCAAAGTAGGCAGCTGGATACGTACAACATTACTGTATAGCTTTTTGCCATGAGGGATGAGGGGGGTTATCTTGTGGTAAATTATGGAATTGACGTTGTAATAAAATAAAGCAGGAAGGAAGCTGCCCACAGCAGCGTACACCAGCCTATCTCCTTCTCCATCGTGTCCTCTTGCCTTGTCCTGTCTCTAACTGCCCGTGAAAGCTTTACAAAAATGGAGAGCAGGCGGTCAAAGCCAGCTTGACCACTTGTATAATTTGAAAGTCACCGCAGAACAAATAATGCATCTTTATTACACTCCCAACTGCTGAAATAATAAAATTGATGTATGTCCCCAAAAAGCCTTCATGTTTTATTCTCCTCCTGTTAACAAATTTGGACAGTTTTAGGTTTCATCTTTTCCTTTCCAGAATACAGAGCAATGGGATGATCCTTTTCTTGAATTTCTTCATGTGACCGTTCAGCTTAAACAAAACCTAGCAAGAAAGTTAACCCCATCTCATGGGGTGACAATCATGTACCTTCATTTGTCCTGTTTCTTCCATGCTATTATCACTATGCATCATTCGCAGCTGTAAGTACATACATGACTATAAATGTGTGTAGAATGTCAGCATGTTTGGCTTTTATGAGACATTCATCGTTCCATCACATTTGATATATGTGGGTTGTTGCTTTAACAGCATTGTATATTGCATAGGAATGATGACTGACTTCTGAGCAAGATGTTGGGCTACACAATACAGCTCTTAATGTTCATATCTGCTCCACATTTAAACACAGCTGAAACCGTGATGAAATTATCTGCAAGCACACGGGCTCCCACTCAACCACAGGTATGCTGCTATCTGGCTATTGTTACTTAGAGGCTTTCTGTACCCTGAACTAATGGACTGATTGGTTTGTTACATAAAATAATCAACATATGTTTTGACAGAATTCAAAATAATGTTAAAACACTAAATGCACCAAAAAAAAAATAAAAATCTTTGCATAGAAAGAGAGTTGACAACATTTGTCACATTAAACACTTTCTGGCAATAGCTCAGCTTGTTAACAGGCAATGAAAGACTGCTCTATTAAGCTCAGGGTGATGCTAAAATGGTTTCATACAAGACGATAGCAATTTTCCTTACCACCAAGTGAGGCTGCCTGTTGAGAAAGGCCATGGCACGCTGCAGGTCTTTGCTATTCATAGGTATTGATTGTAATGAGGAAGACATTTTATCGCTATCCAGCATTATACTGAGTTACATGAACAGCTATCTTTTTATTAAGAGCTAGGAGTCATAAAAATTACTTAGACTACTGCTTAGTTTAATAGCATTTCCTTTTAATTTTAACTGAAGCAATGTTCCATACAAATAATAAAACAGATTACATAAACCTTTGTTTTTAATTTAAAACCAGGCTTTGAAAAGGAGAGGGTTTAATAAACGCTACCTTTAAGAATTTACCCGACTATCACTTCCATCAATAAAGTGTTTTTCCTGATCACAACTAGATTAATTTTTGGTGTTAAGTGAAATTCTGATATCTTGGCAGTCACCCAAGTGTGTGGGAACCTGATGTCCGTAAATATTGCAAGAAAACCTTAATGAGGTGTAAAAGAATAAAAAAAAAGAATAACCAAAAAGGGTGTCCATCAACAGAGAGGGAATAGTAAACCTGGTCAGTGTCCAGAGGAGAAGAGAAAATTATAACATCGGCTCTTTGCCCTCATTCTGTATTCTGCGGACTCCAGACATCATGCTGCACAGTAGTATTTTTTATTTGGGTATCAAAGTTGCCAGTCTAACATAAATCTCTGTTGGAAGGGTGTTTAAACTCCTCAGTTTAAATATCGTGCTAGCCAAAACCTGGTAAATGCAGGATATGGGAACAAGTTTTATTCTATTTCATACAACAGTTATAGTTTAGTGCCTAGATAATCCTCCCTGCCAGGGGTAGGAGATCTTGTATGAATGCAAACTTCTGAAAGAAGCTCTGGGTGGAACTCCTTTGTAATCAGCCTGTAGAAAGACCTTGAATGCTACCTGTTCTAGCTGATGGCATGGCTGTAGCTTTCCTCTCTTCCATACCTAGAAGATTTGAAAGAGATCTCTGCTTTAATATTGCCTTGTGCCTGTAATTTCCTATTTCCAGTTATTACAAAGTAGGCATGCAATGAATTCTGGTCTAGGTTTTTTGTCCTTGACATACACATTTCTGAGAACTTGTCAGGACTGCTTTCATCCTTTACATCCAGCATCCTCCTCCTATCACAGTGCAGATTTTTAGGTCATAGGAAAGACTCCACCAAGCCCACAATGAAACGAAACCCCTTTCCAGAGAAAGCTACAACATCCACAGGCGCAGACAACTATGCTAAAAGACAAGCATTTATTGGTCACTAAATCATGATACCTGTTTATTTGCATGTTTAATAAAAATGAGCTGTTTGAATAGTACCTTTGTATGATTTTGAAGGACTGTACAAGCGCTGGTGTAATTTCACTTCAGCCAAATTCCATTTGATTTAACAGAATCAGATCAGTATAGAACTGTCGTAAGGAGAATGTGAAAGGGTGTCCGTCAATCTACGTAGACTAAAAAATTTCATAGTCAACCTCAGTCTTTATTCGGTATATTCTTGATCATATGGGAGCAAGGTGACACTTTGTACTCAGGACTACTTGCATAGCTTTAATTAAGTCATCAATGTATATAAATATGTATATTGTTGAGATCAGTAAACAAGATTCGTCTCCACCTATATATCCTTGTATTCTCTCTTCCTTGTTCTTTGAATGTTACCTATCACTATATAGGAAAACTTCAGGAAAAGAGGTAGAGAATGTCAGAGAAGACTAGGTTTCAATACAAGACCACAGAGTCCAGTGCCCCAAATATGGGTACAATGTCCAATATTTATGAAATGTGATATATTTAAGTTTGAAGCTTAATGACCTGAAGTTCCCCCTAGAGCCAATGAAGAAGGATATAGACACTCTTCCTCAGAGCAGTTCTATGTCCTCAGAAGGATATAGACACTCTTCTAATGGTAGAGGGCTCTTAGCCAACTACTCTTCCAGCTCCAGTGCCTCAAGCAGGTGCCTAATGTTAAGTTAAGGATGAGTCTGGCTTGTGTTGCCAACAATTAAGAGCTCATGTTTCTTTATGCATATAGCTTTGGTAGCGAAATCAGATTTTCAAATATTAATTCATATAAACAAAGAAGAACAACATTTTCCCAGGGTTAAAGAACAAGACTAGAAGCCACAATTCCTGAAAGATAGATCTTGATTTACCATTCATTATGGGTCTTCTTTTTTTCCCTTGTTGCAAAAATAGCTTAATTCCAGCCTTTATCAATGAGGATCTATATAAATTTTATGATGTTGCCTCTTAGACAGGATCATGTGTTTCCATTTCCAACCCCATGCATCTAGACTCCAGGAAAGAAGTAGCTGTCCACACGCAGCTCCTGTTCCATTGCTGCCAGGGATGGGGTGAAGTGCACTTTCTCTATAAGTCCCTTTTTCTTAATGCACAGGCTCCTTTGGTGAAAAGACTTCTCAAATACCCCTAGTGATACAAAAGAAGTTCCTCACTACATGCCGTAGAACTAAACCCCTCAGTGGTATCTTCTAGTAAGTACACTTTCAGCATTACTAACACTAGAAAATCGCCTATACACAGCAATTTTTCTTCCAGTGGTGTTATTTCTATTGTATAACACATGCTTGCACAATTGCTTTAATTTGAATCTATGGAAATACATGCTGCATAGCAGAGGGCAGATCAGCCTCTGGTTTTTAATAAATGATCACACTGACAATTAAAATTCCTGGTGACAGGCGAATTACTGTTAAAATCTATGATTGATTTCTAGAAGAAAGATTTGGAGCAGCAGGGAGTAGAGCAGCTAGCAGAAAACCTTAATAAAAATCAAGGTAATAAACCTTTTGCAAATATCAATTTTAATTATTTTTTAAATTACCTTTTCCTCTTCCATCTCTTTCATATGGCCCAATCATGTGAAAAGTTAATCATATTTCATAATAAAAAACATTTACTGTTCCTTTTTTTCATAATCTTTAGCAGAGTTTTTCAACAATACGAGCCATTACACTAAAATGGAAATTTCTTCAGCCATCAGAGCATACAGCTGGTTTATAGTTAAACTGTTTCACATCAGTAGAGTTTTATTTACGCAAGCACTGCAGCTTCCAGGGCACAAATTTGCTACAAGGTTTTTCTTTCTAAAATCCTGTATTTAATTTTTAATAATATCTGCATAATGACTGGCCAATATCTTTGTTCTGATAGGCTTCCTTACTCAGAATTTTTTAACTATATGCAAACAATAAAAGAAGTAAATCAGCTCCAAAGTCCTTTGAGTTAAAGTTTCTAAAACATGCATAAAGAAGTTGTGAAAATGAAGTGCATGGCAAAAAGACAGCCAAAAAAGAAGGCTTCCTTCAAATTCTTACAAGACCGATGACACAGAACATTTATTTTCATATCATACTCTTCCTTTCCCACAGACTGGAAGGGATTTTGTCAAGAGAAAGCTTTCATGGTACTTTTGTGACTGCTAAGAGACACAGAGTACTGCATCTTCATTTTTAGAGGTGAAAGATGTAGCAAATTTTTAGAAGTGATTTGTTTAATGGAAGAAAAAGTGCTAAAAAGAGGCACACAGCAGGGAAGCATAAAAACCTCTGGGTGCTTACCATTTTGAGTTTCATTCCTCCCTCTTTGTTTCCAACAGTGCTTTATACTTACACTATAATGATCTTTAAATGGGTGGTAATGAAGAATAATGGACTCTGTGATGACTGGAATCGGTCAGCTCTAATTTGTGGCTCGCCATGAACAGAGTGTATATTAAACAGTACATCACAGTCAGGTATTTAATTCTAGCTCCTCTTATTTATTTCCCTAGAGTATGTCCTAATCTTCAAGTTTTACTGCCATCAGTATGACCACTGTAGTTTAACTCCAGAAGAGACTGACCTGCTCAGTGGCAGATAAAGGAGTAACTCTGAACAATTGCTTTATGATTGCTGTGATTTTTGCAGGGGTTTAGCGAAATCATTGAGCAGTCTGATATTCTATACCGTTCCTTTCCCACAACAAACAATTTTTTCCTACATGGGATGTGAAGCCAATTGACCAAGGCTATATCTTCGATACATATTAAATACATGTGTGCATGAGACCACACAGATGTAGAACAGTGGTCTTGTGAAGAAAGACCACTTAATTTACCAAAATATCCAGATAGTGACTTAGCATTCCCCAACTACTGCATTGTAAATTCTTGGTCTCGGTTCGGCTGGTTTGTCTTTCAGAGCCACATATCTTCTTCACAGCAGCTGAGGATCATGGGTTATAGCCCCTTTCCTGACACAGGACCAAGGCTGCAGCATACATGCAGTACTGGAGCTGTCAGCACTGATGCCCAGAGTGTGTGTGTGTGCTACCCACAGCATATACAGGCTGCTGAGGGACCCATAGCCAGCACAATTCAGCTGGACCACAGGATCCTCTCTCCCTTCCCATCCCAGGCAGCTCCTTGGAACCGGATGTGACTGGTTTGATGGACTAAATGAAATATCTTTGCAGAGTTCAAAAACTGATGAACTTGGGCTCACAATCCTGTGCAACACTCAAAGAGTGCAGAAAAACTAACTTGAGACTGCATGAGGGAGAAAACTTACTATTTACATGATGAGTTTATCAGAACTGATGTTTTTTTTCTAGTAAAAGCTGTTGTACATATGAGCTCAATTTGATGCTGCATTGTTTAGTGGCAGACAGAGATAATACAAAACATAATGCAATTTACCGCTTCATTTCTTCATAAAGTCTACCCAGAAACATTTACTGCTGCATGTTACAGTGGAGAAGGAGTTTAGCAAAATGAGTAAAGTAGGGAGTCTGCAAAACTATAAATAATGCTCTCTGCTTTCCTAAACAATATTTCACACTCTAGTGAAATAACATAAATTTACTTTTTAATACCATATCTGACCTGAATTATTTGTCTAAAATTTCTAAATTGAATTAGTCACCCTGGACTAGATTTGTATTTACTGTTTTGTCTATTGTCAAAATGGACAGCTCAGTCTGCTCTGCCTGTGGACTGACAACTGAGAAAAACTTGAGCAAGTGTAATTTTAAGCTTCTGATGTTGTTTTTAATTGCAATGTTGCAAGTGCTGAATTTTGCTCAAGTTTATTCTCAGTTGTTAATCACAAAGGATATGATTAAAACCACAAGATTTTAAAACAAAATAGTGACAATGCTCCATGGTTTTAGTCTACTTTCTGACTCTCTCACTTACAAAAGCAGGATTCTGTTACTTCAACCCAAAAATGTAGAATACCATACATATTCTTGCTCACACACAAACTGTAGACCTCCCTTCAGACAATGGAGAGAGATAACACATAACCTTTCTGGCTTCTGTGTAACATGGTTGATAACCTCTTCTCTTTACTTCTCTAACACCCTCCAGAAATCCCCTTAATCATTTGCCAGGCATGGATTTTGGGAATTAACTCTTTTTTCCCCCTTTTTCAACATCAGTTCTTGAAAACTCATTTCTCATTCAATACCTCTGTTAGATAGAGTAGCTATTTTAACTGTTTCATATAATATGCATTTTGGGACACCAGCTAGTGCCTCTGTAGAGTACTGCACTGTGAGGCATGGTAAATACAAAACAGACTAAGGTTATCAACCTTTGTTCTGCGTTCTGCTGCATAGTGTACATCTATCTTTAGCTATTATTATAAACATGGATCAAATTCAGAAAAAAGCGCACATTTCCCAATTCAGTAGAGATTGTAAAAGACAGAAGATGAATGATAACCTCAGAGTCAAAGGTGTCACTTCCCAGGAAGACCTCAAACTTCTCTGAAGATTTTCCAAAACAGAAACTGAAAATATATTTTCAGGAAGAATTAAATTTGGGCAGTCCAAAAGATGATAGTTTTATAACATTTTGAGAAAAGGATAATAAAAACAAGGAGATATACAGAAAACCAATTTGCAACGTTAAAGATAATCGCTTGCAGCTACTATTGTCATTGTTCCTTTTGATTTCAGATGATTTGAATATACTGCCCATTGACAAGTACTCAGTATGAAAGAATTTGGTCCTGAACCAAACCCACAATTTTAATGGTTCAAAAATCTATATTGATGTTATGCAGCTTATTTCCAAGATAAAGTTATTAAAAACAAAGCAACATTCAAAAGCCAGTGGTGGATAATTTATCCAAAATGTAGGCAATTTAGCTGTAAATGCTTCTTTCCTGATGGTTAAACTTACCATCTTTTTATGCATAGATACTTACTGACTTAAATAGGTCTATGTTACTTGATTCAGAAACTTCAATGAAGTTCAAAAGCAAATCACAAAAGATGCTACATGCAGTTCACAGTTTGTGCAAAAAGGATGCAGAACAATCCCCTGACCTAAATCATATGCTCATATGTAAAATACTTCTGTAGCTTTGCAGCTACCTAACAACCAAGTCATCTTCAGTGCGTACTGCTGAGTTCAAAATTCATTTAGGAATTTTTCAAAATCATGGTCTATTAGCAGTGAAATCCTTTAAGTACTTCATCCACATTAATCCCAAATGAGTACCTCATGATTAATGTTATTTAAAAAAAAAAATCAAAGGACTTGCTATTTATTAAATTGTTTTTGTAGACCATTACTATCCTTTCTATGTATTTGTGCGGGTTTTGCCTTCTTTCTATGCTGTGTCTTCGAAACTTCATCCCAGATTGACCTGAAAGTCATATTACTTGGTATGCAATATGATGTAGTGAAATGAATAATCTGCAATACAAAGCATGCGATACAAAATATAAGATTACTGCTGACTGAAAAGTTGCTGTATTTAGAATGGGATCTTTTCTAGGTGAAGTAGCTGAAGTTCAGTGTTTTAAGTATTTTCCAGTGACAGTGACCAAGCCTGACTTAAATGAGGTGTGATACCTAGATGTCTGAAACTAGATGAGATAAATCCAGGGCCCAGTGTCTAACCTGAATGTCACTTCTCTGGCAAAATTCTTCTTGGCTTCTGCGGTAAGCTTCTTGCTTACCTTCCTAGTCCTCTGCATATCCTGCTCAAAGATTTAAAAATGTTAAACCGTCTGTGTGTACATATGTTCTGGAATAGGAAAGTAGAGGCAAATGTCTTGACTCAGCTTCCCCTTTTTTTCGCGCAGCTTCAAATCTGGAGCATTTAGAGCTGGATGCTTTGTCTGAAATATAACATTTGGAACTTCATTGAGTTTGTTCTATTCTTAAAGTGGTATGTAACTAACAAATATGAACTGGAGATAATATCTCTTTTCTAAATTTATCATTAAGTCCTTTGTATTTTGAGCAGAGATCTCAGAATTCTTAGGTTGGCAATTTTCTTAGTTTATTCATCTTACAGTAAGGTTAGCTTAGTTTTAATAATATTTAAGAGCACCAATAAATGGTATCATTTTATTTGATGTACCTTTTTTCTATCTAGATGAACTTACTATATAATTTTTACTTTCCCTTTAGCATTTTATATGAGACATCTCTTGGAAATACATTTTGTTAATCTATGGTGAAAATGGCTATACTATGAAAATTAGGAAAAAAAATGAAAAACATTACCTGTGTAGAAATGAAAAAATTGATGCAATGTTAATAAGAATGTAAACAATAAAGACTCTACAATAACCACGCCTATACATATATCATTTTAACAATATCAATATTGATTCCTTTCCAATGGGGTTGTAACCCATACAGTCTTTTACTAAAGGTGGAAATTCATGCCCTAAAATTTGGGTTTGCATCCACTAGAGAGAGTTTCTAGAGCATCCGTGAGGATTTGATAAAAATACTAGGCCAGTAACTTTTCTGAGGAAAATATCATAGAAAACTCTTGGCTGAAAACATTATAAAAGCTTTATGATTTTTTTATCAGTTATCAAAAATATTTCTATGACACTATAGTCTAAACTTATGACCATGGACCATAAACTGGGCACAATTATTCCGGAGGACCATGTGAAAAATTATTACTATCTAGAAATCAAGAAGTTATAAAGGTAGAATGAAAACATACCGGAATCTAAGCTTTGGAAAGAGACAAAATATATTTTCCTAAAACTCAAAAGTTTAAGCTCTACCTTTCTTTCTAGCAACAACAGATCAAAGTTAAGGATCTTGGAAGAGCCATATGAAATTTGCACGTACTTACCTTCATAATGAACTATGTACTGTGAAAGTATCTCATTTACATTATTTGAAACTTTTCTTAAAAAAATGAGACCAAGAATTATTATTAAAATCATGGAAATAACATCTATGACCATAAAGGACAATCCGAGATTATCTAAGGTTCAATTCTAAACATGTTTCTCCTTGTATTTGTGACAGGAATTTTCTTCACCTAAAATAACAATTTGCTTTTGTCATCACAGAACTGTTTTGTTTGTCGTTTTTTTTTTAATTTACCTACTTTTGAGTTTTCATCATATTTGCTGATTCAGCTTATCCTCCCTTCTCACCCATTTTTATGGAAATTTAATTACACTAGTCTTTATACCATTGTCTATGTCATTACTAAAAATATACAATAGTACATGATCGAAGACAGATTCCTAAAGAACACACATCAGCTTGAGAGGGGACAATACACTCTGCATAGTTTCCCTACTTCTTATGCACTCACCTAATAGTACTGTAGTTTCTCTTTTTTGTTTTTTTTTAATGCTTTCTTATGAAAATGTCATGTGAGATAACGTCAGAAGATTTATTTGTCAAGACAGATGACATCTCCTCATTCATCCTCTTCTCAAGAACTGTTATTCTGTCACAAAAGGATATTAGACTGTTATTATACAATTTCTCCTTGATAAATTAATTTTGGCTATTAGTCATCTCCCTGCTACTCTGCATGTGCTCACAGTTCATTTGATTTGATTATTTGTTCCAGCATTTTTTAAATGAAATTTATATTGTGCTTATGGGTCTATAATTGCCCAGCTCTTCCTTCCTCTCCTTTATAAAGGCAGGCACAGAGTCAGCTCTTTTTGATTTATCCAAAACTTTCTCAATTCTCCACAACAGAGAACTGCTTCATTTCAGGTTTTTCAAGAGAACTCAAGAATGCTTCATCTAGTTACTTAAATACTATACAATAAACTTCATTAAACCCAGCTCATTTGAAAATATCTAATTTCTACATATGCTCCTCCAGAAGCTCTTTTATCATTCCAATTTGACATCTTAGCCCTTTTCTGGGCTTAGTAATTGCATTGACTGAGCCCAGTAGCTCCAGCTATGGAAAACTGCAAAAGGCATAAAAAATTTTTGCAGGTTTAATACCATTTTTCAATTTCTTCCCATCCGTGTTTGATAGCATATCAACTTTTTTTGTTGTTGTGCTCGTGTTATTAATGTGTTTATAAAATGACCTTTAGTTTCCTTTTTACACCATGCATAATTCTGTGTCTTGGCCTTCCCCATTTTGTCAGCCTTCATGTTAGTGTTACTTCATTTACACTAATTTGGTAATTTCACCTACTTTCCACTTTCTGAGGGACTTTTTTTTCCTGGGCCTTAGCCCACTAACGTCAAGGCTTACTTAAGGGAGCTACTTCCCTTACACAAGTATTGAGATGGTTTGTGCTTCTCCCTTAAATTTGATGTCTAGGGGGAACTGCCAGTGCCTGTAGATGTTTTTCCCTTAGATTTATCTGCAATGAGATCTGACTCATCAGCCCTACTAGTTTGTTCTCTTACAATTTACTGGGTTTATTATGATCTGCACTTTCTGTTCCTTGATGTAATAAATCATTTTATATCCTCACTAAGCAGGTTAAAGAAAGTGAGAGTAAATTGCCTTTGTATGTTCAGCCACATTTTTTCTAGGAGCTTCCTACTAGCTGCCTTTAAAGAACCACAGAACAACTGAGGTTGGGAGAGACCTCTGGAGGCAATTAGTCCAAACTTCTGCTCAGGACAAGGCTAATTGAAAAGCTGGATCAGATTGCTCAGGGCTTCAAGCCAGTGGACTTCTGAAAATCTCCAAGGATGAGGTTGAAGTTAATTCCACCACCTCTCTGCAGTTTTTCCTTATGATAAAAGACTTTTGCTCTAAATTATTGTTATTCCTTATATTCAATTCAAAAAGTTTGTATTGCAGTTTGTTACTGTTGCTTGTTGTCCTTCCCTTATGCACTTCTGAAAGAGTCTAACTCAATTTTCTCTATAATGACCTACATGTAGTGGCGAAGTGCAGTCAGATTGCCCCCAACATTTTTTTTTTTTGTCCAGACTGATCTAATCATTTCTCTCTGCTTCTCCTTGTACATCATTCTCCAGCCTACCAACAGTCACAATGGCTCTCCACTGGACACTGTCCGGTTTTCCAGTGTTCCTTACCGCAGGGCCCAAAATCAGACATAGTTTCCCAGATGTATTTTGACCTATGTTAAGCAGAGGGGTCGATCAGTCCCTGCCACCAGCCGGCTATGCACTTCCTACTGCTGCCAATGAGGATGTTAAACCAGTATCAGCACCAGTCTCAGCCCTGAGACACACAGCTCAGACAGCAAACAGGAAGAGCCGGTACTTCTAATTTCAGCCCTTGCAGCCTGATGGTTCAGGTGATTTTCCCCCCAGCCTGAAGTCTACCTCTCCAGTCCATGATGCCCAGATTTGACCAATGCATAGACAGCCTTCCTAAAATTAAGGTAAAGGACAGCCACTGCTCTCTTCTTCTACATAAAAATGACCATTTCATTATACTGATCATCTTATCTTCATGTACCTGTAAATGTTTTCGACAACAGCTTGCTCCATATTTTCTCCAGGGGCTGAGGTGAAACTGACTGGTATATACATAGTCTTTCCTTCAGGGAGACTATCTAGTCTCCCTAGATAGTCTTTCCTATTTTTTTAATAGATGTAACATTTGCCTTTCTGTCATCATGGGCATGTCCTCCAATTGCTCTAAATTGCTTTCAAAAATACAGCAACCTCACAATAACATTAGCCAGATGATTTGTGCCTGTCCAGCTCCCCAAGCCCTTACCTTGATCCCGATTTACAGTTCTCCAAAAACTTTGCTTCCCCACATGATAGACCTGAGATGAGCCTTGGCAGCACAGATCCAACACAAGAAGGCACTGAATACCCAAGTCTATTCCATGCCCCACATCACTATGCTGCCTAACTCATTTTGCTGCAAGCACTTCCACATCTTGCTGTGTTGCACTCCTAGCAGATGGCTGGAGTTTGCCATTAGCTGAAAATTTACGCTTTGGATAATTCAAATAGTTGTTCATGAAACATCCTCATCCCCATGGACAGGGAGGTCACATTCATCAACTTCTAATTTTCAATGCACTGGTGGCTATTAAAGTTGTAAACCTAATGAAATTTTTGCTACTGTTATTTGCAACTCATTGTACAAAACTTTGTTTCAGACTAATAAAATTTGTTTCTATTATGAGAAGATCACTCTTTCTTTATTCTTCTTGTCTTCCCTCTCTGTTTCAAACACTTCTACAGAGTTTCTTGTTGTCTGTTTTAATTTTTTGCTTAACTCGTTCTATAAAACCTCATTTCCTTTAGAGGTAAACTATCATATATTCTTGTGCATAATGACTGAACAATGTACATTTCTGAGTCAATCTTAAAAGTGAAACTGGGATACTGCAAAGCATCTACTGATAACACTGCACTTTAAAAAGCTTTTGAAATTTCCTCCAGGCAACTGCATTACCTGCCAGAGGCTAGTATGTTAAAGATTCATCACAAAAATGTTCCTGCTATGGCAAAGAGAAACTCAATTTTCTAACTTTCATCTGAAACCTAACCCAACACTAAAACACCAGAAAGAAGACTTTACGATTGAAATATCTTTGTTAAAACATAATCTCCATGACATATTCTCACATGAAGGATGTGTAGCTGAGGCATCCATACCTAAAATGCATAATTACCTTTGTTACAAAAATATGTTTTATTTTCTTTGGAAAACTGAATATTCACTTTGGCACTAGAACCAGCATAAAGGATCTATATGGCCATGATATAGTGGGGCTTTTTCAGAAGCATCATGTGAACTTATTTTTTTCCTTATACATATACAACATTAGATATTTTGCAAGGATTTTGCCACCACAGGAAATAAATGAATAGAGAACACAAGTCAAAGTAAATGACAGGGGTGCGAGGGTGGACCCAGCAAGTTGGGCTGCCTGTGAGGCTGCTTAACTCTCCATCAGGACAACATCCACCCCAGCGGCTCTCTACCCTGCCTCTGACAGCAACTGTCTGACTGTACAGTCCAGTGTCTCCACAGACAAAATGATTGTTGGATACCCCTGAGTACAGCAGCTGTAATCCATTTTCATCAGTCATAAATCACACTTTTCCACTGCAGCTCAGAGAGTTCAAGTCGGGACTGGAGCCTGTCAACTGGGCTGTAGTTCAAAGGACAACTTTCCACTACATCAGGTCTCCCCTGGTTCCCCTCTCTTTTTCATGAGGGCTTCCCTGGCACATTGTGGAGAGAGCCTCAAAATTTCCTAATTTACAACAATCTAGATATGTCAGTTTGTGTCTCTTGTACAAGGGCTTTAAAGTATCTGTAAACATTTGTTTTTCAGCAGAAATTACAAAGATACTGGAAACAAAATTCAGCCATCACTTAAAACGTACAACAAGCATGTTTTTTCCTTCGGACATTCCTCTGATTTCTTTTTCTTAGTTTACACAGAGGTTGAACTCTTGAATGCAAAAGAAAATAATTTGGAAGGTAAAAGATTCTTTATGTGAATGGTAAATCCTAGTGTTTGACAAAGATTCTCAGGTTCAATAACAGGAGTTCATTTAAATGTTTAAAAGAATCCATATCCAACTTCTAAGTCTCAGCAGTATCTACCAAATCTATAGCTAGTTCATTTAATCCCAAACATAATTCAGAAACACTGCCAAGTGCGAATGAAGTAATTTAACCAGAAGCTAACCAATGATTTCCACTGAAAAAAAAATGAAGGAGAAAAAAAAAATGAAGATGTAGTAAGCAAAGTACTTATTTTCTTTTTTGAACTTTGTTTTTTCCCAGCTTTATTCTGCTGCATAAGGCCAATGCAATAATAAAGACTAATTTCCTGTGGCAATCATCTTCAAAGGGAACTGAAATGAATACATATATTCTGGAGCCATACTGATAAAAAAGGTTCAAACAATCCCCATTATTTCAAATAATGTTGAAAAATGATACACAAGAAGGGGTTTCAACTTATTTCTAGCTATCCATTTTGGATTAACATAAAATATGCTACTTCCAAGTGTTACTATCCTTGTGCAATGTATTTATATCAATATGATTACTATCTTCAGTGAAAGGTTTAATATCAACATATATGTCATTACTGGAAATGTTTCAATTTATATTAAAAAATGAAACTGTAAGATCAGCAACAACTGCCTCAACTAAATCAAATGATTCCTCCCGCAAGCCAAATATAAATGTTCTCATTTATTGAAGTTACACATCTCTTTCATAGCAAAAACTGAGCCACTCAGCTTCATTTCTAAAATTATCCTTATCAACTTTGCTGACTGTCTTTACACAGGGCTTATATGTAGTTTGAAAGGATCTCTTCCAAAAGCACTTGATCCTTTGTAAAGGTAAAGAAAAATTAAAATTGGAAAAATAGAAATTTATGTAACATCAATGGTTCCAATCTTTTACTTATTATGTATGACATGTCTGTACATATTGACATTGCAGTCTAACAATATTTCAGTTAGGTTACTGTCATGTTTTCGACACGATGATTTCCCTTTACAGTTGAGGAGATAAAAATAAAAAGGGTATTTCTAATTGCTAGACCAAATTTTTTATATTTTGAATTAATGTCACTCTAACAAACTAATCAAATAATGTCTTTGGAAAATCTTTACTGACAGATCTTAATAAAAAGCATAAGAAGAGAAACCTGCAACAGAGGATTCTTTCTCTTGTCCACCTCTGAAGGAAATAAGAAAACATGCTGAATTTTCCTAAGGTCATGCCTAATCTCTCTAAGGAAGACTACAGCTGGGTCTGAAGAAATCCAGTAGTAAAAGCCTGTAGGAAAATTTCACAGATCTATGTATATTCTGACAATGTGAAAAATCAAAAGTCTAGTCATACCAAAGATTTGTTTTAGAAAATGAGCAGGCGGGGAAGAAGACCCATCTGGCTAAATCGAGGGCTTTGGCTGGACCTCAGGGAGAAAAGGAAAGTCTACAATCTCTGGAAAAAGGGGATGGTTGCTCATGAGCAATATCAAGGTATAGTGAAGATATGTAGGGGAAAAATTAGAAGGGCAAAAGCCCAAGCAGAACTTAACTTGGCTACCACAGTTAAAGATAACAAGAAGAGTTTTTTTCAGTATACCAATAAAAAAAGGCAGGCTAGGCCCACTGACAATTGAGGTGGGTGCCTTGGTGGTGGAAGACACAGAGAAGGCAGAGCTGCTGAATGCCTTCTTTGCTTCGGTCTTCACTGCCAAAGCTGCTCCTCATGAATCCCAGTCTGGAGAGAGGAAGACTTTCCCTCTGTTGGGGAGGACTGGGTTAGAGACCACTTGGCCAAACTAGATATCCATAAGTCTATGGGCACTGATGGGATGCACCCACGAGTGCTGANCTGATGGGATGCACCCACGAGTGCTGAGAGAACTGGCAGGTGTTATCACTGAGCCACTCTCCATCATTTATGAGAGGTCTTGCAGAACTGGAGAAGTGCCTGAGGACTAGAGGAAGGCAAATATCACACCAGTCTACAACAAGGGCAAGAAGGAAGACACAGGGAACTACAG
>VXAK01001401.1:49169-89650 GCA_013399435.1 Arenaria interpres | reverse complement strand
CAGTGGAAAACCTTGAAAGAAACAGAGAATATAGCCAACCTATGTTTCATACAGCTATAGGAAATGTAAAGACAAAGTCCTCTTCTTAGCAACATCAACAAAAATCGGTCACTATTCCATCAAAGTCAGTGGAATATAGAGCGATGCATTAAGTGGTACCAGAATCAGCTTAATAGTGTGTTAGCAATCATTGCAAATAAATACAGGGCTGTTAAGGTATGATGCTATGAGCAGTTAAAACTGTTATCATTTTGGTTGGCCAGAAAAGAAAACAATAGAGCAACTCAGAAATACTTCACAGATGGCAAAATTTTATTTTCTTAGTTTTGATTTTGAATGGAACAAGATTTTTACACACATGCTTAAAATCAAGCAGAACCGATAAAGTCAACGCCAAATGCCAAGATTTCACTAAAAGGATCTATTTGCATAATTATGGGCACGATTATGGGACCTTTATGAATAATTAACGGAATGTGGCTCAAAGGACAGAAGTAAACGGAGTACGGCAGCATCCCTAGGGCTGCTTACTTTTCACACATTTAGATTTAAAACATTCCAGTGGGTTTCCTAACATGAAATGATCATTTGTTTCCTCAAAATAGACACCTAGCACTAAAACCGTACAGTAAAATGCGGATCTTACCGGGCAAAGACAAAAACCTCATGATTTAAATGCCTCATAACAACTTTTACATACACACGCACGCTTCCTTCCTTAAGCTGCCTTTTCCAAAGACAAGGAAGGAATGAGGTTTCTGGGCGGCAGCAATTGCTGTACCAGGAGGGGCAGCAGGACTGCACTGAACCAAGCTGAGGGCTCCCGGCCCCTCCTGTGAAAACATCCAGTTCCTCCATTCACACCCGGGTGTGGGATCCCTCGCTGCTGACAAATACCACGTGAAGAGCTCAATGTGATTAATCGGTGCTGAGGCCAGCTTCGTAAACAGGAAACTTGTCCTCCCTATACGTTAAAAAACCTCAACATCTTGATATGAAACTAGCTTAGTTCTACCTGGATGGCATGCTTACAGCTTGGTTCTTTTTAATGTAACTAATTAATCTACCATTGGACTGGGAGACACCTTGCCATAAAATTCTGCATTAAAATCAAGAAATGCTATATTATCTGGGATGCAAATATGAGTACAGAGTTCTCCAGGTCAATAATATTTTAACATAACTAACTAAGCCTGTAAAGAAATTATACTAAAGATACTCGATCTTTCAGTGACTCTCAGATATTTTAACCTATGTGCCTAGGAAACAGAAAATATTGTTGATACATAATGTGAATTAAATGTGTGTAATGAGAATTAAATGTATGTATGTGTAAGCCTAAAATATGCATGTGAGATGCCAGCTCAGCTGCCCTTCTTCTGCTTTTCTCCCTATACTTGTATCATGCAAGATGTAAATGGCTTTTAAACCCTGCTCCCGCTGTGTACCTGAATGTGGCCAGATACCTGCCGTTCCTACTGCTCTTTGACATCTAACCAAACAGTGACGAAGCCCAGATAAGGATTCGCTGGTCAAAAACCTTCTAAGCACTACAGAGACTAATTCTGAGATGGTTTTGTACTGACCAAAGAGGTTGCCAGGAGCTCTGATCCACCCGATTCAGCAGCATAGGTATTCTCCAACATCAGCAACGATTAAAAACATCCGTACTAATTAAAATAAATGAGAGTCAAAAGATAGCTAAAATTACCAAATGCATACTGACTCCCTGTGCCTGTGCAACTTCTCTCCTTTGAGGCTATACACAAGAACAAAGGCTGTTAGCTAAGGAGGAGTCCCTATTTTTAGAGCCCATTTCTTGCAACACCTAACTTCCACAGTCTCCTCCTCTCCTGTCTGCAGCAGTGCAGACCACAATCCCGCTCCCTGCCATCACCACACATTCATGGTGGCCCAACATCTCTAAGGCCATCGCAGCAAATGCTTACACAAAAAAGTGTTATTGGAAAAGTATTCTTAGCTACCATTAATTCTGCTCAGCAAGTGAAACAGGTGAGAAAGCCAACTCCATCTGATCACCCAGCTCTTCTTGGACCACAGGCAAGTGTTCTGGGAACAAGTGTAGTGGGAACCACTAGTGGCCCACAGACCACAGCTTGGGAATCACTCTCCTAAATAACTCACAACCCTCTTATTATAGCACACCATGTTCCTTGTCTTTCTCAGGCTACTATTTTAGGGTTTTTTCCTGCCAGCACAGCATAACATGATGGAAGAAACTTACGGCTCGTATCTGCTTATCATGTCCACGCTTATATCTGTCATTTGGGGACAACTATCTAGCAATCAACAAGATGATTAACTTGGTGAAAGTTGATTTCAGACTTGGTTTGGGCTTTTTTTGTTTTGTTTTGGTTTGGTTTTTATTTGGTTTGGGTTTTTTTGTGGATTTATATCACTTCAGCTAGAGGGAGAATCTCACTCAGTCAATTCTGCAGTTCCATTAGAAGTCAGAGGGCTGGAAAGGTAAACTCTCTTCAGATGAGCTGTAACAACAGCTAAGCAATATCTCAAACAAATTTAAGCTGCACATGGCTTCCAAACTTTCCTGTAAAATGAGAATTGTATTTTTTTTTTATACAAAACTTCATTTCACTTCAAAAACTTCATACTAATGGTACATTAACATTTTGGGATCATATAATCAATGTCTTCATGGATAATTTATTATCCCTGCACCACTTCTGTGCTTTTTTCCATATTGCTTCTTGAGGCTATAATTCAGTTTTGAAATGGTCTGAAGGCCCTACTCTCCTTGCATAAAGAAAAAGCAATGGATCACTTTTGTTGAACTATAACTCAATCCTTACCTACCTCTTTTTATCATGGAAAATGAACTAAGGATAGTTTAACAGATTTTAAGGACACACTATTATCTTCTACAGTCCACGGGACATAAAAGATCCAAGTAGAATTTTATCTTGTAACTTGGCTATTGAGAATGTCACTCAAACTTCCCTGTCATTGAGAAGCCACCTAGTATTGACTGAGAAACAAAACAACAGCAAATTCAGTAGACAATCTGTTCCAAAGGATAAACACACGTTGCTAAAACAATAAACAGTATTTGTATTGTGATTGTGTACAGCTCAATAATAATCTGTACAGTTCAGAAAGTTATAGAGATTTATCTTTAGCAGAATTTATCATGAGACCAAATATTGTATCATTAAGACATGACTAATGACCAGCCATTTGTTAGGCATATGATATTTTAATGCACAATTAAGATATGAATCACACTCTTTCATATAGCACTTGGCATACACAGAGTATTACCAAAAATCAATAAATAATTTAATTCTGATTTCTTTTTTTCTTTTCTTCTCAATCTTACTTTGCTACAAAGAAAAGTATCTTAGTGGTCCTGAGGAGAAAACAAAACCAAACCTGTGCTTTACTATTCTTATTTCTCTCTGAGATGTTGTATTTCTTATTTCTTATCAAACCACAACAGATGTCCACAGAATTAGACCATTTTAAGGCATAGCTATGTTGTACACCTGCTGTCTATACAGCTTTTACTGGCAAAAGCCAACCAGGGCGCTAAATAGGGAGCTGAGGGATGTGTTAAAAGGACTGAGGATAAAGGGTTTCCTATCTAATCTGCCCAGCACTGGCATTTGGGAAGTAGCTTCCATTTCAAGAGCAAGGGCATTGAGACATAATGTTCTTCTAACACATTCAAATAGGAAACAATAAATTCCACTTTAAATAAACCCTCACAACATTGTAATAAGTTACTGGGTTAGATGTAGGAGAGTATCAGATCAGAAATCTCAAAAGAAGTGTAATTCTTCAATGGAGTAACAGTTTAAAAGAACCTCCAGAACTTAAAAGAATAAATCAACTACGGGTATACCTGCCTATTATTTTTACTTTTAAAGAAAAAATTGCAATATCTTAATTATGTATTGTTTGTATAGATTTCTCCTTTCTTATGAACGTGTCTTTATAAGGTAGAAATTAACCAAATGATGTGCAAATACGTGCACCTTAAAAAGGCTTACAATACAATCATAATATATGTGGCACAGTAAACTGTCAGAGTAAGCAAGTAAGTAGGCAGGGGTTTGGTATTATAAAAGAACCTGTTTGTAGGCAGCATCAGTTCAAGATGCATGAACACCTTAATCATTAGGAGAACTACGAGTCAAAGTCTCAGTATCAGCCACTGAAAAGAAAAAAACCAACACTTAAGATTATATGAATATTTAAAAAACATATATAGATTATGCCAGTTTTAAACAAAATAACCAAGAGCTAGAAATCTACTCTCCTTTTTGTAATTTTGCATGCTCCTGAGGACTGATGTTGGCCTGTTTTACAGTCACAACAGTGTTGAAAACAACTGCTGTTGTAAAAGCTAAGGAGGAGGATAAAGAAGTTGAAATTGAAGCATAACTTTTTTGTTGCATTCACTGAGTAAAAATAAGTTTTGAATCTTTTTGCACAGTGGACCGATCGCTAGGAAGAGAATTACAGCAATGAAATGTTGTGTGTCTCTGCAGAGCACAGCTTTCTAGAGCTCTCTCAACAGAAGGATATCAAACAGAAGTAAAAATGAAGGGTGTAGCTTTGTTCGGTTCTCAGATCAGTATGTGACTTGCCTCCAGTAAACTAGGAAGCATTCTGTGACTGATGGCTGCTGTTGGAAAACTTGTTTTAGTCTTTCTGAGAGTTTCAAAATCTACGTGATCTAAACATAACCAGGAATATTATTCCAACGCAGTTTCTTTCATTTTAAACCCTCTAGCACTTCACAGGCAGCATCATTTATATGTTAAGTGTCCTATTTATATACCTGCACTCTCTAAATCAGTCGTCTCCAAAGTGAGGTGCACGCACACTGGGGTCCAGGAAGAAAATATAGAAATTAAGTAACACTTGTATACAATTTATATTAATAATAAAAAGGTATATTGGGGGTGCATGCTGACACTTTTTTTACTGATAGGATTTATTTATTGATAGGAGTGTTTGATCAAAAAAGCTTGTAGCCCACTGTTCTAAATGAATCGGTATGAATTTGTCTTTCACAGTGGCTTCTCCACCTTCCTTTTTTCATTTGCTAGATTCCAACCAGAAAAACGTCAAGAATCAATGATGTCAAAGACTTAAATGTTGTCTTCGGCAATTTATGCACTCACCCTTCTTATTGAGAAATACTGAACTTCCTCAGAGGATTTGCAGCAGGCAGTTTCAAATGAAGAATTATGAAATGCCCATCAGTAGCATAAAAGAATGCATGGAGTTTTAACAATAACAGTTCCATGTCTAGTTCTTTGCCAAAATATTCCTGGTTTCTAGTTTTATGTGGCATATTAATAACTGACATGGTTTTCATAATCCCATGTAGTGGTCTTTGACACAGAACTTTGCCTTAGAAATCCAGAACCTAGAAGGCAATGAAGAGGTCCAGAGAACAGAATTATCTGTCCCTATGCACATGCTTCTGTTGGTCCTCGGAGTTCTGGGGTTTTTTGCTATAATGCCACAAAATATCAATAAAAAACTCGTGTGGGATGCAGAAGCAAGAGCAGAACATCAGGAATGAGCCCATGACTCCCTAATTCCTTTCAGTCAGTCACCTGGGAAATTGCAGAAGTTCTCAGGGTATTTTTTAGTTATTTTGATCACCGTTATTTTATAGTCAATTAATGAAAATTACAATTTTTTTGGCAATAAATAAAAGAAAGGGTATCAGCTTCTAATATCTGAAAGTTACTTTTCTTTTGAATCATTAGGATGAGGGAGAATTACCTCAAACCTCTTCTCCCACTGCAGACAACGTATATTGTCTATTTGTCTATAAACTGGCAATATAGAAGGCCTTCTAGACACTTTGTGCCTTCCCTTGAGTTTCTACCAAATGAACCATATTTCTTGATTGAAAGCTACTACAAAGCACAGTATATTATCCATGGAAGCTCTAGTATCACCATTATTTACAAAGGTCACTAAACTTGTCAAGGTTTCCTTAGAAGACTAGCTTGAATAAGGCTCCCTATGGATTATTATGGAATACTGTCTAAATGTATGCTAATGACAGAACATGAGCTTCCTGCTCCTGTGCTGCTAATAAAATAAATACACAAACACTCTCATAAATGTCTTTTCATTATTTTTTAAACCATCCATCAGTGGCTTTCTATGCTTTTCTTAGCTCCACGGTGCTACAGTAAGTACAGACCCTGGCACATGGTATTGAGAACACACAAAATGCCTTACTGGGTCAGGCAAGTGATTTCTCCAAGCTCAGCAGTGGCAAGAATAGACGCTGCTCAGTGAGAAGCCAAGCCTGGCCACTTTCTGCATCCCTTCACCTTACGGTGAATCTCTTAGGCTCACAACCCTGCCACAAGACGGTACTGGGACAACGACAGCACAGAAGTGCAAAGAAGGTCGGTGTCCAAAGCAGGGACCTCTGTATCCTATGCAAGGACAGCAGCGCACCTGCACAACAAAGAACCTGACTTCTTCAGCAACCGTTCATGGACCAGTTGTCCATAAGGTTGTTTCATCACTCCAAGTTTGCTAATATAATTTGCCCACAGTATAGTTCTTTGGCTGCTAGTTTCCTAAATTTTTTACCTGTTGCATAAAGAAATACCTTTTTTTAATCTGTTTCAACCTGGTAGTACTATTAAGCGACCTTTAGTTCCATTACTGAATCTGGTGTATTTTATTCTGCATTTACTTTATTTACTGTCATGATTTTGGAAACCTCAGTGAGGCTCTTAGGAAGCATTCTGCTCCCCAAACCAACAAGCCATTTAAGGTCTCATAACAAGGAAGGTGCTTTCTCCCTGTTCTTTTAGTTGCCTTTCTCCCTACACTCACCAACTTCACTCTTGAAATTTTGTCCTTGAGATGCCCACAGAACTGCACTCTAATATTCAAGATGTAGGTCCACTATGGCAGAAAAGGACCTGGGGGTGTTGGTCGACTGTCAGCTGAACATGAGCCAGCAGTGTGCCCAGGTGGCCAAAAAGGCCAATGGTATCCTGGCCTGTATCAGGAACAGTGTGGTGAGTAGGACACAAGAGGTGATCGTCCCCCTGTACTCAGCACTGGTGAGGCCTCACCTTGAGTACTGTGTCCAGTTTTGGGCCCCTTACAACAAAAAAGACATTGAGGTGCTGGAGCGGGTCCAGAGAAGGGCAACGAAGCTGGTGAGGGGTCTGGAGAGTAAGTCTTATGAGGAGAGGCTGAGGGAGCTGGGGGTCTTCAGTCTAAAGAAGAGGAGGCTGAGGGGAGACCTTATCGTGCTCTACAGCTCCCTGAAAGGAGGGTATAGCCGGGGGGAGTCGGTCTCATCTCCCAAGTCACAGGAGATAGGACAAGGGGAAATGGCCTCAAGTTGCACCAGGGGAGGTTTAGATCGGATATTAGGAAACATTTCTTCACAGAAAGGGCTATCCAGCATTGGAATAGGCTGCCCAGGGAAGTAGTTGAGACACCATCCCTGGAGGTGTTCAAAAGACGGGTTGACATGGTCCTCAGGAATATGGTTTAGTAATTTTTTATTGCTTGTTTCTTATTTATTTTTTTGTCAGAATTCGGTCGATGGTTGGACTAGATGATCTTTAAGGTCCCTTCCAACCTAGACGATTCTATGATTCTATGATTCACTATTGGATCCCCCACTTTGAGTCAGCTGCCATGTCTTGCTGGTGAATTGTATGTCAAAAAAATTTTGATAGATAAACAAGTACCTCGACCCTGCAAATGCCCCATACCCCTTTTCTCAGAAACATTTACTTGCTTCCTGGAAATTCATTAATTTAGTACAACTATTTTTAAATTTAGAGATAATTAACTCTCTCAAGTACTCAATCTCTGGATTGGACATTTCATTAAACTACATACTTTTCTAATCTACTCTTTGCAACATGAACACATTCTAGACCTTCTTCTCTGTAAGTTGTCTCTAAAGACTGCAATCAGCAAACTCTCCAATTCTCTTAAGAGCGCCTATTTGACTGGCAAATCTAATTTACCTAAAAATACTCTTTTACTCAGTAAGTTCTCATACAACTTTTTTGTGGAAATATAATGGAGACATTTAAAAACCATGTCATGCTGTTTCTAATAAGCGCAAGTTCTGCTAGTAACGTTAGTAGGGATACAAATATTTGTATGTAAAAGTTACGGTTTTGTACCTTCTATCATTTCCATACCACTAGGAGGCTTACAATGTCCAGCATGGCTCACAACCCAAACGGGATACTGCTGATTTAGTCCACGATATAAGGCCTGTATAAAGGTCCTGTAATAACCAGCCAGTCCGGGGTTACCTGCCAAAAAACAAAACATACAAGCACAGTCAATATTAACCTTTCAACAGCAAGCAACCTGCTTCAAAGCAAACTAAACAGCATTACACAGAATATTGTTAATTTATTTCCTCTAGTATACCTTTCCAATTTTTATTTTCCCAATTTCAGGGGCTATGCTCTTGAACTGGCTTAATTCCGTTGATCAGTGGCACCCATTTCACAGAATTACTTTGAAATTGCAGAAGCTGAAATTGAAGCCCAACACAAGAGAAAACTCTCCTTTCTCTTAAAGGTTAAACAGCTTCCTAATCTATCCCATCAAGTTACAGGTACACGAAAACTGGGCAACTACAAAGAAACCCCACATCTTATAAAAATATCACAAAGACTACAGTGTGTATCACTTGATCTGTATGTCTGTCCCGCAGAGTACCTTAGTGTTACCACTTCAAAATAGGTAATTGGTATCCTGCCAATACAAAGGTCTTTACTGATCCTAAATGAGAAAATAATTTTATTTTAAACTCGTCAGACTAAATTATTTTTTTCTGCTTGCAACTTCATATTCTCTCTGTCCTCTTCCACGCTTGAGAGGGCAGAGAAGTCAGAGCTGTAATCAAATTAATACTTGTAGAAATGGTGTGTGGAGCTAAAAAGTAGGTTTATTCCACTTCTGCCTTTTCTGTAGTGGGTATTTTCACGTTATTATCTTTTACTTCAACCCTTTTGCTCTTCAGATAACACACAGAAAGTTCATTGCTCTCCCAAGAAGCATTCCTTCTGTCCCGTGCTTCCAAAACACAGCCTCCTCGCCGCAGTGCAGCAGCACACCAGGCACCCACAGACACGCCAGTAGGAGCTGATGCCACGGCTCACACCAGTGACGATACCTGGGCAGAGACCAGGAGACTCTAGGTAACATACTGCATGTGCTTCATTCCCCACTTATGTGTAAAGAGTGCCTCTGATAGGTTTTAAATCTTAAAACAATATTACTTTTTACTAAGTACAGAGATTTGGAAAAGAAGGAGAAAAAAAAAAAAAGAGAACAGCATCAATTATTTCATGTTTCTAAGCATCTCTTTGTAAGCTTGAGATTAAAGGATTTTTTTTTTTTTTTAAATAAAAAGCTGTTGTATAGACAGACTCAAGAATGCATCATCAAATTTTTGCAAACTGATTTTCAGAAAAAACATTTGAAATTCACAGGGGTCACACATCCATACAACTGCACCACAGCTGCATGTTTCAACCCCTCAGACACCCCTGATCTCATTTTCATACATCAAAAATATATCATATACAGGGCCCCAGAGACAATAAAATAAAATACAGCCATCATCTGTCATCCTCCTTGGATTGATTTTGCATAGAGGAAACCTGTCTTTCAGCAAGGTTGAAGATGAAAGTAGCAGCAATCCAAAATAAAGTGTATCATTTGTAGTACAAATGGTCATTCTGAGATCAAGGAATCACTAAGTTAAACTCAAACCCAGGCTTTTTTCTTTACGTTTTTCTGAATATCAGTTTCAATTCATTTTCTTCTTTAATAACGCAAAACAAGGAAAGGGGGGAATGGCAACAGCTGCCTTCCACATTTTGGTGCTCTTTCCCCTCACCAGCCAGGTGAACTAGGATTTGGCCATCAGCTGAAGAGCAGAAAGAACTGCTTATGGAACAGTGAGGCTTTGTATTAAATACTATACAAAGCCTGAGGCACTCTAATACATTTTTGAGGGAAAGGTGATTTTTGTCACGTGAATTTTAGGCAGGTAGAAGATTCATAAATGAAAAGGAACCCCCCTTTCCCCACTCTTCATAAGCACCTGCTCATGGTAAAAGCCAATCTGAGGGGTCAGCTGTTAGAACTGCTATTGCTACTTTAAAAGGCCTTGAAGGGGTATGAATGAAAACCACTGGCACAAACGGAAAGGAAAATCAAGAAAGATTTTAACAGCAAATATTTCTATAGAGAAATCACCACGTGTAAAGCAGCTATAAATTTATTCTTTATTGATCTTTTAATTTTAATGGAGCTATTCCAGATTTGCACTGACTTAAGTAAATGCCCGTTAATATTAGTCCCTGTTCTTGAAAGCTCACATCTACAATATTTATACGCAGAGAATGTTTATCTCCTAATATAACTCAAACTCACATCTCTGCAAATTCAGCCATTTTATATGTTTTTACTTTAGTCACTATCTGTCAAAATACTTTCAGGGGAGCAAACAAAAAACCTCAACAGAAAAAGATTTTTTTCATACAACTGTTACAGTAACAGCTAATGGAAATAACGAGGGCTTAATATGCACAGCAGCCTGTGATCAACAATATTTTGGACTCATCTGCTTTCGTAAAAATATTGTTCAATTAAACTATTTTATTTTACAGAAAAAAAACCTGCCAGGTTCATCCCAAAGGCAGCCAGGCAATGCAGTGCTCATTTGTGTATTTGAAAGAATTTCCCAGTACGTCAAACCAAAACTGCCTCTGTTCTTTCACTCAGCAACTAAGCGTCAAAACATGGAAACCATAAGCAAATGCAATGTTAACCTCCATGATTTGAAGGTTACTCCACTTATTTGAATACCACATCAATCCTCAGACACCTCCGGGCACCTGACTCACTCCTGCGTGCCAGCAGATCTCAACCAAGCAGCACATCTTGAGCAGTTGCTCTCAACTGCGCTTAATTTCCAGCAGTGTTTACGTTGTTGCAGAAAACTCTTAAACAATAGCTGTAAATGGTGACCGTAAGAGAAAAAGACATAAAACTACAATATGCTGCATAATAGCTTAATTTGCAAAGGATTTCTAAGCGTTTCAGGGGAAGAATATGTCAAATGGACAATTTGCACAGTGAATCAGAACACAATGGGCCCACTTTATTGGGGGTCCCAGTAAGTTTCAGTAACCAAAGGACTCCTGTCACCTTCTCTGTTCCTCTCCGTAACGCACAGCATTTCACCCAGCTATTCTACATTCAGCCCAAAGTCTTTCCATTTTTAATTTGAAGACGGGAATTCACCACCTCGTTTTCCGATCTGTTCCACCCACAGCTAAAGCAAAACAGCAGAGAATGACTGAATGTGCAGAGGTGGGACTTTGAGCTATATTAGGAGGTAAATATTCTCCACATATATATACTATAGATACAGGCATTCAAGAGCAGGAACTACTATTCTTTAATCACCCACATATTTAAAAATGAGTAACTTATTTATAAATGTGCATTTGCCTGCCTTTCACTTTCAAGCACTTCCTTGTTAATGTCTTTTCCATCAAATTAAAACTTTAAATACCAACCACTTCCTTCTTACGAAGACAGCAGCGGAAAGAGAAGAATTTGTACAAACTACGCATCTGCCCCAGGATATCACTGAAAAAGAGTAAGTTTTATCCTGATTTCACATTATTTCCTATACAAAGTGTCATAAAGTCAAACTTGGCCTGTCTTAAAATGAAATACGTATTTGAGATACTACACTTCCAAAAAAGAAGTTACCCAGACTCAGATAGGTTAAACTCAGATAAAATATGTCATCAACGCAATTCAATCAAATTGCTTAATTATGAATGCAAAACAACAAACATACAAAGCTCATTTTAAAAGCCACAGCCCACAGCTACTCCCCACAAGCAATGACAGCTTTTGTGGCTTACAAATTGTCAAGCACATTGAATTCTTCTGCCACAGAAAATATTAATGGAAACTGCAATTAGAGAGCACTAGCATTAGATAACCCTGTGCAAAAATAATTCCCAGTCTTACTGAGGAGTGTACAATATAAACCACAACAGAACAATGTTTTAGGTTAGAAACAAAGATAGACACCAAAACCTATAGGAAAAGCCTTCTGTCCAGAAAGGGGTACGTCAAAAATATAAACAGCTTATTCAAATGAAATTGAGACTAAAACATAAAATGAAAATAATTCTTAGCAGTTCTGGAAGGGATATCTTAAATTGAAAAGGATGTATTTAAGCACTCCATAGTAAATGCCAAGAGTGGTGGGGAGTGAAGAAGAAATTTATGTGCAGCTAAATCATCCCAAACAGCGATGAGGTTTCTTTTGAAACAAGCTTTTGGGTTCTGTGCACTGTCCTGTGAGACCTTCCCCAGCGTTTTCAGTCGTGTCTCCAGAAGTTTGACCATCTGCGGGAGCAGGAGCTGGCATTCAGCTTCATGCACTTCTCTAGCAGTTGCTTTCTGTCTGCTCTGGGACCTCAGCAGGACCATAAAGAATAAAGGCAACTACATGAATAGAAGAAGGGAAATACACAGCCAACAGCGGGTTTACAGAGAACTTTGAGGAACTGGAAAATATGCCAGCAATTACCATGAGTTTAATTTTAGAAATAATCCACAGTTTCAGAATTAAGGATGTATGCCACAGTATTTACATGATAATATCCTGCAACAAAACCAAATGCAGACTGTTGCTTTTTTCTTAAAAAAAAAAAAATAAAAAAGAAAGAGCAGCCATAAATCAAATTTGAAATCCAGGGGTGCACAGCAGGACCACGCAAAAATCATTTTTGTGGCAGTGATTCTCACTGCCTCTTCACAGAGCTGCCAAAGGTCCCAGCTCCAGCTCGAAGAGCCTAAATGACAAGTTCCTCGCTCAGGGAAACTTAATCTGCCTTTGGCGTCTGACCAGCCACCATGGAAGAAGATGCAACTCCCCTATGTTAATGAATGGAAAGCAGCCCACGCAGATGTCATAAGGATTTAAATGGAGCATGTAAAAAAACACAATGATGTTCTCACACTTGGGAGAAAACTGCAGAACTGACACCGCGGCCGATGATCAGGCCTTAAAAGGAAACACACAGGTTTCTCTGACATGCAGGGTCAAGGGATTTCAAACAAAACATGTCACATCATATTTGAACGATCATCATAAAGTCACGTCAATTAAGCTTTCACCTGTTTGCACGTCCAGGGGACTGGCATTCTTCATGCTGTATTGCATTTATAGGCCGTACACCAGGGGAGCAGCATCAGCCAAAGAGCAAACAATTACAAGGATGTTATGCAGAAACACATGTGAAAACTCTGTTTGATCCTCTCCGACTCTGGAATCATGAATTTGGCTGGAAAGCACCTTAATATATTTGCTTGGGTTGTGAAAATAGGGAATCTCAGAAGGATTCAGCCAGGTGCCTGTAACACAGCTTATTAGAGAGGTTTTTCAAGAACATTTCACATTTTTTCCTGATATATATACATACATACACACACAGTTTTTAGCTTGCTACAGCTATAAATGTACATAATCCTTATATGTAGGATTTTATACTACACATTCCTTATATGCATTTTGCAGAGCAAATAAGCTTGCCTGCTGTTCTCTAACTGCTCCACCTTTAGGACAAACGTGGATTCATTTACCTCTGAAGAAATCCCATGGACAGCCTGATAAACCTGAATTAACCTAATGCAGATGCTTTTTTGCTCAAGTGATAACTATGCCTGAAGCTTGCGAACAAAAATTCCCAGCTAGAAATTATGACAGTACATGCCTGTTTTCTCATATGAATGATTAACTGCATTTATCCAGGAACATAAGATACAAAGTCTGAAATCCTGATTTTGCCCACTGCAAACCTACTGGACTTTGTGATTAAGTGATATTGCAAGGATTATAAAGTCCACAGATGGATTTCAATAGTTACCTCTAACGTCTCAGCCAGGTAAAATAGGTACATAACTACAAAAAAGCCTTGACTTCATTATTTTTTTAGTATGACTCTGAACTAATGGTTCTTGGAAGGGAGTTAAGATCGAGATACAGAACTGAAAAAATGGAGTTCAAAATGGAATACTGAATTTTTCACTACATTTTTTAAATGTAGAAGCTAGAATTTTCTAGTGCTTAGAGTTAAATAATTTTTGTTCCGTTTTCTCCACAGCAAATGAAAAATTAACACATCTAATTGGGTTTCCTGGTACACATGTACACATACAGACTCCCCCAAGCATCTGCTTATGCAGATGAAGACAGATTTAACTACTTCTAACACCCCAGATGCGGTTGGTCTCTCTGATCCGATCTGTCCTACAACCGATGCTGGCAGAGAGGCTGCAGTGAGCTCTGCACTGGGTCGAGAATTCCCAGCAGGAATTTTTCAGGCGGCTTCAAGGGCTGAAGCAGAATTGGAGCAGCAGAAAACAAACCTCCTTCTAAAAGAACAGGGGAGAACAAAGGAAGTGTGCAGAAGAGGAACATGAGACTTGGTGTCAAATGGGTTCACAAGAAAGCCTACAAAACACATCTGAATAACAACAACCCTGATGAGACGACACCAGCAGGAAAAAGACAAGAAAAATAAACAATTCAAACCCAAGATAACCACAAATTATTTGTTTCGTGCAGATAAACAGTTCGGCTGATTTGATCACTTTTTAATAATATGCAAGGAAGAAGCAAACAATACATTCAAAAGGCACCAGAAAGTACATTTTCAAATCTGTATTACAGATCTCTCTATGCTCTACCATTGGTCAGAGCTATGGAAAAGAAAAGCCTAGGTTTGGGGCTTTGGGGTTATTAGGTTTTGGGGTTTGTTTATGGTTTTTAAGATAGTTTTTAGAATAAAATGACAGGAAAAAATAGCAACGGGGATCACGAAGACAGCTAATTTCAGAAAAAAGACTGAATATGTGTTTCTGCAATTTTCAGGTATCAAGACTGTCAAGGGAATGCAATATTTGAAACAAAGAGTCTAAGATGATTTTGCAAATGAATTTTGCATTTGCATTTGTTATCAGTCTTCAGAAATGCAAGACAAAACAACAAACTGCTCTGCATATGGATAAACCAAGATTTACCAATCCACAACCTTAGGAAAAAATTCTTTGTGGTGACACCACTGGATCTCCAGTCAAGGCAAAATTCCTCGTAGTCACGATGTTAGTCCTGGTCCTGAGTAGCTGCCCCATGAAGACTTCAACCCAAACACTTCATTCTGACAAACACTTTCCTCATTCATAAACACAAATCACTTCAGAAACAGAAACGTTTAGCCATTTAAGACCTATTATAAAGAGGCTCTGCCTCTTAAGAGAAGGCGGTGATAACAGCCTTATAAAAGATCTGGAACTTAAAGGTGGAAGGCAGTACATAAGTATGTATTACTACATATTTATTTATTCTTATGGGAGTTTTTCAATCCATCATGAATAACCAAGGATTGTTGTAAAAAATGGAAATCAGGACAATGATCAAAATCTTCCACCATGCCCGTAACAGAAAAACAAGAGCAAGAGCTATGACTTACTGAATTTTTGGCTCTACTGTTTTCCATACATATGCAACATAACGGGTCAAACTTATTTCTAATAATCTTCAATCATCCATAGGAGTTACTATCAGGATAGAAATGAGGCCATGTGTTAACTAGAATCTGAAAGCAGATATTTATTTTTTATTATTTTCAGAGATAACTATGTCAAAATACTTAACATCAAGGCAAATCTATATCAGCTCTGGTACTTCTGGCAGCAGCTACCGAAAATAAGTACATTATACACCGGTGCTGTAGCTTTGAACATTTTAATTGCATCATTTGGACACGATGCACACGAAACCAGATTTCCTTCATAGGTAGGTCCTTCAGTAGGCAATTTCTTCTTCCCTTGCGCCTCAGACATCATACGAAAAGAAACAGATCCTTTCTTAAATGGTCAAACCGAGCAAAATACCGTAGAACACAACTTTTCCATAACTCCGGCCAACTCAAGCCTTTGTGTGCTGCAGGAGAGGGATCGCTTCCTCTCCCGATTACGCTGCAGGCAGCCGGGCAGGAAGGATCCGTGCTGAAAACAACGTCTCATTAGCAGGGAGAGGACACCAAGAGAAGGCTGTGGATTGAGAAATTTCAGTAAGCCACTTCAGTAAGTCACATCTGCCACCCAGATTTAGCAGAGGGAAATGCTGTCAAGCACAGTTGGATGTTCAACCATCCTGTCATTGCTTTGCCTCCTCAAACTTAACAAGCTCATATGTGCCAAGCCCCCATCAGCGGTACTTCTGGAGCACTGGGAAATTCAACAAAAGTGGCATATTTCAAGCCTAGATCTGACATACAGGCTGCTCTTTGCATGAGGAAGTTTTTATTTTTAATGATTTATTTTTTTTCTTTTCTAAAGACAATGGAAGCTGGTGGGCTGACCCAGTAAACAAAGCGCAACAACTGTCAGCATATTTTAAAATATTAGTCACAAACAAGTAGTCCATTAGCAGCAAAAATAATGGAGTGCAGTGTCCTAAGAACTGAGTTTTCTAATATCTAACATGGGATAGAACACACACCTTTCCTTCAAGGGGCGCTCTACCAGCACGTGTCTTCTATCCAGACTTTTATTTTTTTTAAAAAAAATAATTTTAAGTCCTCTATGTCTCAGAAAGATGTGGGGAAAATTAAGTGATGTATTCAAAATTTTATTTGGGTTAAAAGTAGAAATGAGATAGGTAGGTACAAAGCAGTGTTATCCCCCAAGAATAATTATCTCAAGTGGTCAAACCATCTAGCTCAGTGAGATAAAGGGGAGAGCCCTCAAAGAATGGTGGTATGAGTCAAAACAGTACATCCCATTGACAAGTCCCCAAGCACTTGACTCAGATTTCATTATTCCCATTTAATGAGAAATAATAAACACACCAAATAATCTATGCATGAAAATTAAACCATTACTATCCACTAAGAACTCCACCACTTAACAGTACCTCATATGCATTGTCATCTGAGAAAATGCACGGTCAGCTGAAAAAAAAGACTGATCTCATAATTAATCCATGAATATTCATGCCAGAGTTAAAGAATATTCATGCTAGGAAAGTTAGAAGCGGCTTTGGAAGTATAAGGAAGATAGGTTTTGGGGGAGAAGGGTGTATGCTTTTACTCCTGCTCAACTGCAAAATTTAAAAAACATGGTCATGTGTAACACATATCCCATGCAAACACATGAATCAAAAGGGTTCTGCTGTGTTTATGTCTCACTGAAATAGAAAGCTGTGCTCTCCTATCTTATCTGCTGATAAGACCACCTGTTGTCACAGGGAAAGGGAAAACATGTTCTCTTGCTCTGTGTAGACCCTTCTACCTGGATTGATACCTATTGAAGAAGCCTTCTTAGTCCAGCTATGGGAGGCATCGAGCTCACAGGCTCTTGTCGTGCTGGGGGACTTCACCCACCCCAACATCTGCTGGAAAAGTAACACGAGCAGCTGTGAGGCTCCTGGACTGCATTGAAGATAAAATCTCAAAGCAGGTAACAGAGAGTCCTACCAAAGGAGATGCAATACTGGACCTGATGGTCACCAACACAAGTGAGCTAAACAGTGACATCAAAACTGGAGGCAGCCTGGGCTGCAGTGACCATGCACTGGTGGAGTTCGCAATCCTGAGGGATATGGGTCAGGCCATGAGTAAAGTCAGGACCCTGAATTGTAGGGTCCAGCCCTTCAAGGAGTTAGTCAATAGGAACCCCTGGGAAACGGCCCTCAGGGACAAGGAAGCAGAACAGAGCTGGCAGATCTTTGAGGACAATTTCCATAGAGTGCAAGAGCTCTCAGTCCCCAGGTGCAAGAAATCAGGAAAGGAGGACAAGAGACTGGCATGGCTGAGTCAAGACCTGCTGATCAAACTAAAGGGCAAGAAAGGGATGCAGAGGCAGTAGGAGCAGGGATAGGTATCCTGGGAAGAGTATGGGGATGCTGCCTGATTGTGTAGGGATGGGGTAGGAAGGCCAAGGTGCAGCTGGAGATGAAGTTAGCAAGAACACAAAGAATAAGAAGGGCTTCTACAGGTACGTCAGCCCAAAAAGGAAGGTTAAAGACAGTGCACCCACTGGGATGAGAAGGCTGAGATACTCAACATCTTTTTTGCCTTAGTCTTCACTGGCAACCTCTCTCCTCACATCCCTCGAGTGGATGGACTGTAAGATGGAGACTGGGAGAGAAAAGTCCTTTCCCCTGTAAAAGAAGATCAGGTTTGTGACCACCTGAGGAATCTGAACATACAGAATTCTATGGGACCTGACAAGATGTACCCCACAATCCTGAGGGAATTATTGGCTGATGTAGTTGCCAAGCCACTCTCCGCGATATTTGAAAAGTTACGGCAGTCAGGGGAAGTCCCCGGTGCCTGGAAAAAGGGAAACATTGCACCCATTTCATAGAAGCGTAGAAAGGAGGACCCCAGGATCTACTGAGTCAGCCTCACTTCTGTGCCTGGGAATATCATGGAACAGGTCCTCCTAGAAGCTGTGCTAAGGCACATGGAGTACAGGGAAGTGATTCAAGACAGCCAGCACAGCTTTGCCGAGGGCAAGTCCTGCCTGACCAACCTAGTGGCCTTCTATGAGCTACAGATGTCATCTACCTAGACTTCTGTAAGGCCTTTGACATGTTCCCCCACAATATCCTTCTCTCTCAATTGTAGAGAGAGAGATTTGATGGGTTGATTGTTCACTGGATGAGGGAGGAATTAGTTGAATGGATGCACCCAGAGGATAGAGGTAAATTTTTTTATTCAGAAAAAATAATAAATTTCAAAGCAATCTAAAATACAAATTTTCCATGTCAAAATCTGAGAACTCAGGGTCAAATGCAAAGAGTTGGCAGCTTCATCTGGAGCTGCACTGTAAACAAAAGAAGCAGCCACTAGAGAGAGGCATTCTCAGTGAATCACTACCAACTGGTGTGACTGGTGGGATACCATCTCCTTCCAGAGTAGTCTCAAGACTGAGCGTGTGAACCCACATATATGTGCTGCATGTTGTGGACTGACACCATAATTTAACAACAAAGTTCTGCAGCAGGCCCAGCTGAAGGAACTCCCACCTTCTCCCCTGACTTGTCATTCCCACCCCCCTACCACGGCTCACCAGCCCCTGAATTACACTGGCACAACTCTATGGGGCCATGCTGTGAACCCAAACAGGGAACCATTCCAACTTTAAGAAGACCCTAGAAATAAATGTATGTATTTATTTAATTCACAGCATGATCTCTCAAACTATTGTTCTGGCATAACCGAGGGGTGGAGTGGCAGTGTGGTGGGAACAGGAATACCTTATGACAGTATTGTTGACAAACATTTTGGATTGTGAAATAATGGCCTTAGGAAATTCTCTAAGTACTCCAATCACTAAGAGTTCAGTGCCTGGTGGGTCTTAATATACACTCTACAAACCATTTCTAACTTCCACACTACCTTAGATCCAGCAACATCTGCTTTATACCTCAATTGATGGTTTTAAAAGCTACCTGAAGGCAAGAGTTCTATGAAGATCCCAGTCCTGTCCACCAGGCTCCTTACAGGCTGTCCAAATCCAAACTGAGGTTCAATGAGGGTCTTACCTGCTAATAAAGCAGGGAATGGCAGGGACTTTCCAGGAAGACTCTGATTTCATGATGTTGATCACGAGAAGTCATAATATAGACAGATGGGATACAGGGAAAGATGCTCCTGAAAAAATTTTAGGAACACCAGCTTGCTTTCCCAGAGCAAGTCTGAAGAGCAGCCCAGAAGGCAAGTAATACATTCAAAGCATCAAGTGGTCGCCTCAAGCCCTCTGCTGCAGTAGTGCAGGAGAAGGCATGACAGAAAAGCACAGCGTTTCTCTTCCTCTCTCTGTGAAAGGGCTGCAGCTTCACTGCCATTCTCTCCCAGCTAGCTTGCAATCAGGCATGATGTTCTACACTGAATACTCTGCTCAAGTATGTCATCTTCAGGACTAATTTTAATTTCATGCACTGCAAATACCACAGAAAAGATGAAGGTGCTTTTAAGCTAATATGTAAAAGAGGAACCTTTCTTAAATAAATAGTGAGTGAGCATCTCTGCACACACAGAGAGGGGATCCCGCTCAGCTGTTTGGATATAAACATGTACCTCAGGACAGAATTTCAGATGCAAAGTTAATATTTCTTTTGGTTCCTGCCTTGTCAAGACAGTCAAGAGTCCAATCAAACAAGATTCTTAAGTTGATTCCCTGGACTAAGTGTGTTAAATAACATCATCTTCATTTTTTAACACCTAAACTTCCCTTCTTCTCTGGCCTGTTGCTTCAGCCAAGAACAGACGATAGCAACACCGCCCTACTTGGAAGGTATGCTCAAAATAAGCAAAGGTAATAGAACCTTACCTCTACACCAGTAGATGTGAGTGAAGACAAATACATAAAGCACAGTGTTAATATGATGGAAAATATACATCCACACAGGAAACAGCTTTTCAGTCTGACCATTAGGTCACCAAAACTATGTGCTACAGGATTAAGAAAAATAAAATGCAAGTTAGCGTGCAAACAGGAGTCTTTGTAACTTATTTCAACATCAGCACCAGTGCAGTTACACTCTGTGACTTCCATCTAAAAATTCTCATTGCATCTAAAAGCACTACTTAATTCAAATGACCAAAATCCAAAGTTAAATGAATGATTCCTTTAATAAAGACTTGAAGTGCTTAAACATGATATTTTCCTTAATGTCCTTTAAATGTTTACTGTTGTACATCAGAAGATGCTATATGTCCTGGCACAAGAAATTCACACAATTGGTAGAAGTGGAGCTGCCCATGGAGTTGGTCAATGATTTAAACATTCCAGGAGAGGAAGTATTTGTTGTCTCACTCTATCAGCTGTGCTTTCCATTGTTGCTTTCCATTGTTGCTTTCCATTGTTAATGTATTTACTCAGTGTTAGCTGATTGTAACTGAATGCTACTTTAGAGACTTGGGTGATGGATTATATACATTTTGCAAATGCGTAGGAATAAGATTTGTTTGGTGGTTTAGTATACAATTTGTGAGGATGACTGGCCATCTACTGAAAAGCAACCCAGAGGAAAGGCTGGGAACAGAAACCACAGCGCTCCCATCCTTATATTCTCTGCTCTAACTGGACTTCCTTTATTTTATTCCTCCTAACGCAAGTAAAAGTATTTTTATGAACCTCAGCAGCCAACACAACTGATTAATGACTGTCACATCAATGGTCTTATAAAACTACTAGTTTTTTTGTCATACGCATACAGCAGAGAAACAGTCAGTGCTCACCTATGCATTCATAGCCTGCTAGTATGTGGTACAGGTGGCTATTCCAGCAATAAACTTTCCAAAAACCACTATATTTTTTTCTAATCTTTAAAACAGCTCCCTCTTCTGGCGTACTCTTTCTATACTATATTTAAGTACCATACTTCATTCTCTACCAGTTTTTAATTCTGTTTGGTTCCTAACACTGAACAGACCCAATTTCATTGTTAAGGCACTTAGTACACAGCGTGGCTGTGAAGCAAGGAGAGTGCACCCTAACGTACAGCTGACAGAATGAGTGGCTAATTCTAACCAAGTCTTTATCTACCATTATCCATATACTTATCTTTACTACCTTTTGAAAGTATCCCAAAGTCAATCCAAACCAGGATCCACACCTGAAAAAGGAGCCTGGATGCCCAGTCCCTGGGTCACATTTGCAGGATCACTGAAGTTGGAAGAGATCACCTGAGATCTCCTAGCCCAGATCCTGTTCATGCAGGGTCAGCTACAGTAGGTTGCCCAGGTCTGCACCCAGTCAAGTGTTGATTATCTCCACAGCTGGAGACTCAGGGCAACCCAGCCACTCAGTAGGCAGAAATGCTCATGGCAGTACCCTCCTCTAGCTACTGATTACAAAGTACCTGGGAATTTATGTTCCTTACTTTAGCATCTTAATTAGGTGTTTAATATAAGGCTGGATGAAACTGGGCCTTAGAGCCCCTTCCTGAACTAGATGACACGGACCCAGCCTGACCCAGCGAAAAAACACACAACCCCCCCACAAAAACCCAACCACAAACAAACAAAAGACCAAACCAAACCACAGGAGAGCTCTCATAACCAGGCTGACAGTGACAAAACTGCAGGGGTAAAAGATGAGGTGAGGCTGGACAGACATTTTTTCCTACTGCTGATGCTCTGGCACTATTTTGTCAAAAAAACAACCAAACCACAAAACCAGAAAAGAGCAGCTTTTACTGCCTAATGGAATCAGGTAGAAGAGGTTCTCGACTTAGTTCATAGAATTGTTGCTGGAGCTCATTCAGTGACTGTGAACACAGAGCACGACCCAGAAGCCAGAAGTCCCCTTGCCCAGGAGGTAAAAAGTCATCTTTCCTCTTTACCCATCTCTCCACTGCCAACAGCATTCCACTTTCCTCCAGTTGGATTTCAAAGGCAAACAGTGAATGCCACTGTGCCCTGGGGGAGGAGACACCAGGTGCTGACTTAAAAAGTAGTGTCTGAGAAGATGGAAGCATCTTCCTTGATTAACTCTGTGATCTCTACTCCAAAATCAGATTTTGCTTCACATAAACAGTTCTGATCTATCTTCTTTTTATTGATTTGACCACACATTAAGTACCAAGATTCACATACAGGATTCTGGATCACATTCTGGCCAAGGTTGCCAGAAGCTACATACTGCAACCTAATCTGCTGATACTAGATCCAGTGCAGTTCCTGTAGATGAATGGTTGTAACACAGATTATATACCAACAAGCACATTTAATCACATATATTTTGTATCAAAGCACATTCTAAAACCAAACTGAAGGGAACTGGAGTAAACATTTTACAGAGTTTGTAAGATGAGGTAATAGATTATTTCATTATTAAGCAAACCCCTTGGTCTCAGGGGTGCCAGCAGACCCCTGAAGAATTATTCATTGCAGTGACTGCTAAGCAGAGGGAATGCTTAACAATTTTTTTTTAAAAAGAAAGCTGATTTCATGAGAGCCAAAAAAACAAAATACAAAGGAAGAAAGCTTCAGGGCTATACAATTAGTTTTAGTGTAAAGTATTATTATATAGTGACTTTTCTTATGCAAATGTTGAGGGTGATGACGGTTCAATATCAAAACAGCAGGTGAAGACAAAGCCAGATAATTTATTGAAAGCTTTTCAGAGTCCCTACATTACAATCAAAAATAGAACTTCAAAGACTTGAAAGCTAATGGGAAGTCTCACTTCAAGGGAGAACACATTAAAGGCTTGTCGTAATCCAGGCAAATCACTTGCACTATTTTCACTGCTGAAAAATAGTTAAGTAGTCTTCAAGTGACAACAGTCCTGTTGCTGTAAGTACACGTAACTACTCCTAGGAGAAGATCAGAATCCAAGCCCTCACTTTATGTTGTGCAGAAAACCATACGCAACTCTTGACTCAGAGGATTAGCTCAAGAGATTAAATCTTTATACTTTACAAAAAGGGTTTGGGTAAGTCTTCATAGGCCTTAAACACCACCAAGTCACTGCATGAGTTGGTAAAACAATAAGATGATCCAGTAACCCAGCAGTGATCCAACTGCAAGCAGGCAGATGAAGAAACTTGGCAAGCATCAGGAGTACTCTGCATGCGTGACAGTGAACCGAATTCTGAAATTACTTGTGTATATTAATTAATGACTGAAGCTTGTGTTGCATGCTTTACCACAAAAAATATTACTTACATTACACATTATCACGCATGAACTAAACTTCCCAAGTACAAGATTGCAAGTAACAAAATTGCCCAGTTTACAGCAATGATAACAAAAATTACGAAGCCTGGAGTTAAGGTATTGCAACGCACTCCTGCAAAGAAATGCAAGAAAAACTTGATAAACAGCAAAACTTCATGAGCTAAAGAGCACAGTAGTTTTCAACTTTGTACTGTATTTATTTATGAAGTTAAATGTTGCATAAATACGCAGACACAAATAGACAGATACTCTCAAAACAGTAAAAAAAAAATAAAAACATTCCATTACACTTTGTGGATCCTGGTTTTCAATGAACCCAAGCAATGTTAAATATTGCTGTAGTAGATTTTATACTTCACTGCTAATTTTACACTAAACAAACACTGCAAAAAAGCAAAATAGACCTTTATGACACAAGAGGAAAAATACCTAATTCCTGTCCTTTCCGTAACGCCTACATTTCCAGAAAACCATGGACCTGATCCTTTCACAGTACACATTTAATTTTACTGTCATGAGTAAATCTCATCAATTTTAATAGAAAAGAATTGCTATTAAGAAAGGCATACGCATATATTCTGGACTAAGGAAAAATGGGACCATTTACACAGTAATTACTTCAGTAAACACATTATTACTCCTATAAAGAAGTTTTGCTTACCCAAGGAACAAATGTTACAGAAGAAAAAAAGTGTACATTAAATATTCCAACTAATATAATAAAACTTTATTCAACTGATAAGTTTACACAGACTGCCACTAATAAACATATTAGCTTGTTGCAGTTAAGTGAGACTGAACTCTGCTGCACATTCTGTATCCCAACTGCTTCAAGCACAGTGAACTATCAGTCCTCAGGAGGCAGGATCCTGCCTCATTTAAAGTCAATGGGAATTTTGCCATCGGTTTCAGAGTAGAAGAATGTTTTGGACTCAGCTTCCTCACACTTCCCCCTTTTTTAAAAATAAGAAGTCAGAGCAGAGAGAAATCCTCCCCATTATGAAGAAATTTAATTTAAAAATACCCCAAAAGAATATAAGTACATAGGATTTATTCTCAAATCTCTTAAAACAATTAGATTCCAGCAGAAGCTAAGAATTTACTTTATCTCCTGTATGCATCCTCAATCTCATTTTGTTTGATTACGTATAAACTAAAGCATATGCATGAATTTCACTAAGACTGGAAAAATATGTACTGGGGCAGTTTAATGCACAGAACAATGGATCATGTGCAGTAGGGACTAATCACGTTCGGTTCCCATCATCGAACACTTGGCTGTGCATCCTGTCCTCTTTGAGTGAGAGTTGCCCTTGTCTGGGTATTTCTCTCCTTGACCTGTCCCAAGCCTGTATCCTTTTCCCCTTCTGTTTCATTCCATAAAGAATCTCAGCTAGGGATACATGCCTTTCAAGTGTGAAAATTGCTGGACTCCAGAAGGGCTCTGTGTTTCATACTCGGGAAGTTACAAAAGCATGAGGGGAATGCTATCTAATCCTAATTGTTTAGGTAAACGAACGTGTTGCCAGATGACCCAAATGTCCGGATCTCTCCCAAGGCTGTGTTTTTTGTGTTGGCAATAGAATTTCCCTTGAAGGCTAAAAATGAGGCATATACCAGTAGGAAAAAAACCCATTTGATTTATGAGAAGCAAAACTGCATTATATTATGCCAGGTCCTAGTCAGCTCCCTGCCAGCTACAGCACTGGATTCACTACTGCATTTGGGTATCTAAAATGAAAATAGCATTATTGTGGTTGTTATGATTTTTAATTGTTTTCTCAGTGAGAGAACTTCCTGTTTGTTACCAAGGTAATTCTGAAATAAGAGCAAAACCATAAATCAGCTGCTTGCAAAAGCTTGCAGACCATGACAGAAGCATTCTGAATATTTCACTGATGCCTATTTTTGTATACCTATCTAGTTAATGGAAGATGTTATTAAGGAGCCTTCACAGACCTGTGCTGCAGGAAATAAGCTCCATGTAGCCCTGCCACTACATTTTCTTGCATGAAAAGTTTCCTGTGATGAATACAGAGCCCATAAAGTCTATGCGACTCAGTATATTTTGAGCAGAATAACATACCTGCCTTGCAGAATTACCTTGTCTTAGATGCTAATGTTTGACTTCCATGCTCTTCCCCTCCAAATCTTTCTATTGATATGTTAGCTTTACAGATTTACTCTACTTACAGGCTCTACTACCAACCCAAACACAAGGGTGTCACAACCCCAAGACAGGTGAAAGCGTCAGCACTTGGGTGAAAAACAAACACATTGCTGTTTGTTAAAGCCTTCCATAGAAATGCCTTAACTGGAAGAAAGCAGCAATTGAAAAGCATCAAATCAGGCTCATATCTCCAGAAAACTGTCTTAGAATTTTAGTAAAAGACTGTCTGTATGGATCCAAGAGATACATTATACAGTATCTGGCTTTAAAATTGTTCCCACGAAACAGTAGCAAGATGTAATCATAGGAGGCTTATTTCTTCTTTTCAGTCAAGGGAAGAATTTAAACTTCACTGTCACTGGGTTAGAAGTTACACTATTATTCAACTCCAGGAGGCAAGGGCATAAAATCATTGTGCCCAAAGAAACTAACATAAAATATTCCACGGGGGTTCCAAAACTGTGCTCTCTTTCACCACTAAGGACGGACCAGCCCATACAGTGACACATAAACAGCGACAGACTACACTCTAACAGAAACAGCAAATCAAAGATGTAGATAATCAGAAGAGCCATTATTTGCACCACTAATTTTGGGGAAGTAACATAGTACCCAAAACATTCAAATAAACTATAGGAAGTATAGAAATTTGCAAACTCTAAGGCAGAATCTGTGCTTGAACAGGCTCAAATTCTGCTTTTCCTAATGGCAGAACTCCTACAGTTCATTGGCAGACGTCAAAGACTTCTCCATTAATTTTAACATATGCTAAATGAAAGTTTAAAGCTTTCATTTTAAGATGACTAGATTTAAATATAACTCAGAACTATACGATTCTTGTTGGAGAGGCTTATCACAAAAATTCATGTGCAAAAATCTAAGTTAAAGAACATTTACTATTAAAAAAAACAACTTAAAAAAACTCCTTTATCCAGAATTTTCCCTTGAATACCATAACTCTCATCTTTCAGTTGGCACATAGCTGACATCGCAGTACCACTTGAATGTGCAAGAAATAAATGGAAAGAGAGCAATGGGAAAAAAGCCCCAAAACTGCAATGCTTTCAGCAAACCACCACCAAGTAAATGGACAAGACATCCTAACTTCTCAGTTTTACCTTACCGCACCAATACGAATACAGATAACAGTAGTAACGAAATATAACAAAGAAATTTCACCATTGCAGTACTACTGATTTTTTGGCCACATGCACGGGCCAAATTCTACCACTTATCTAGTGAGATTTTTGAAACTGAAATTCAACATACCCTTCCCAATCGCTGCACTTCTAGACTTACACAAAAAAAGACTCTTACCAGGAATAATCATGAATAAGAGCCTGGGTAGATTTTTACTTTCATCTTTTGAGAGGTCTTTCCAGGGCCCACACTTCAAGACATGGGTAGCAGCTCCGCAGCAGTAGATAAATTCTTCGTGTAATGGGATTGCCTCCTCTGATGCTGACTTCATGTTTGCTGTTAGACAGAATAAGATACTGTTATAACAGATGAGCCAATATTTACATAGCTAGCTTCCCATAGAATAATTGGGAAAAAAAAACCCAAAAACTCCCAAAACAGTTGTCATCTCCAGAAAACAGAGGCCCAATTCAGTATTTGATGTTCAAATACACCATAAAAGTCAATACGTGTTACTACTACTATATGACAGAAAGTATCCATCAGTTTTTGTCACAGAAATACGATGGTGAATTGGAAGATCAGGTCTATCCTACCTTAAAGGCAAATAATTTTAAATTTCTTATTCACACTGTCCACTTAAAAGATTCAGCTGAAATCTATTTGAAGGCAAACAAAAGAAAATAATATCAAACAAACAGAACTACTGCATGAATGTTTTTGCAAGATCTGTGTGCTTCAACTATGGGAGCACAGCATCACTTAAAAACAACCAACAAAAAAAAACCAGAAACAACAAAAACCAACCAGAATAAAACCCAAAAGAAAATATCAGACACCAAAAGGAACATGCTAATTACTAGATTGCCTTCCAGCAGTAGGTGAGCTCCTTATTTTAAGTGCAGCATGACTGACTTCTCTAGAAATTTTCAAAGGATTAAAGGAGGAGTCTTTGTTTGTCTTTATCAGTTAGAGATAATCAAGATTTGATCAGTTAAGGCAAATATTTAAGCTCACCTTTATAACTTTCCTTAAATTATTTGGTTATTTGAGTGCAGTAATGAGAAATAAAACAGTGTGCTGCCAACTAAACATGGCATGTTCATCAGTTCATGTATTTATCAGGTATGAAATCATTACGTCCTAATAGACTATCACTTTGGAACTGCCTGATTGACCAAACTCCCGTATCTTTCCTACAGTAAAAAAGCCACTTCATCAAGTGAATTAAAATGTCATCAAGGTGAACCAAGACATACACAAGCATCTGCCAAAATAACCATTTACCATCTGCAACTACAGGTACAAAACCTGTCTATCAAATGCAGAGTAAGAAGCCTGCCCTTGCTGGAACACCATGACACACATGCATCACTTGGAAGAGGGACCGGTGCTTGGGAAGTCCACAAAGCTGTTTGTATCAACTTCAAGGCCTATTTGAGCTCTACAAAATATTTCCAATCTTATAAGAACCACATTTCAGGCTTCTGAAGCAACAGATCTGGCTTAAGGAAGGTTGAGAAATTTGGTTAAATTATTACAGGAATGACTATGCATTCCTTATCCAATACATGACTGTCTATAATGGGAAACAGTTCGGTTGGGCAGCCTTTTCCATTTAATTAAATTGTAATTCAAATCACACACAAAGGGGAAAAAAAAAGATTAAGCCTAATGACTAATCTAAAAGATTAGTCTTTAGTGTCTTTACCTAGTACACCCTGTAAATTGACTGAAATATGTTATGCAAAGAAAAAAGCATAATGAGACAAGTGAGCAAAATATCCTGATATTATAAGCCAGCAATTCGCAAAAGAAACTCTCAAGGACTTCACATGCAGCCACCACAGGAAAACATTTAAGGTAAACCTCAGCTTGAAATTAACAGACAAAAGGGGAACCACCTTCAATGTTATTTAAGAAGATGATCTTCCCCGAGTTCAAGCGCCACTACTTTGTGCATAACTTATATAGCACCAATATATCAGCAAATGGAATTAGGATAAATATTTAGAATAAAATGAGAATATGATCACAAAAAAACCAACATTACAGTACACCTGTGTATTGTTGCATACTACCTTGATTTTTAAAACAAAGGCACCTAGTTAAGGATAACTAATAAGGATAGACTTTTCAAATACTTTTGCTTAGTGAAAAAGGACCATTCACTTCTGAGTACAAAGATCCAAATTCTATTTCCTAATCAGTTTGTGAAGTTTTAAAAGTGTGAACTAAAGCCTAAGATCTACAAAGTTTGCAGGACCATGAGGTGGGGGCACTACCCTCACAAATACTCACTGGAAAATTCTCAGCGCTACACAACTTGAAAGGAACAGATCTGAATGAAGCTGCCGCAGGAAGCTAAGACAGCAGGCAATGCAGAAGGGACAGATAATGCTTTATTTTGGATTAACAATAAACATCTTGGAAAAATCTAGTACAAGGTAAACAGAAAATGCTTCTGGAGGGTAACCACTTCCAATTACAGCACAATTATCTGGATGAAGCTATTGTTTTTTTTTTTTCCCCCTAAACTCCTTACTTCACCCCCTGAAAAAGTTCATTTAATGCCAAAAGAGACATATTTACTTCTTTATTCGCCATATTATCATCTTTAACTTACGGTGACTGGAACATGAGTAATTGAAGTGAACATTGTCATAATATAATAAGGTATATTTTGCAATGCATTATTTCTACTTTCATTTCTTCATTATTCAAAGCTGAATGAAATAAATCAAGAGCAGCTCTGACAGCGAAACCTAGTTACATCAACAACCAAAGTAAACATTAAGCTTGTCATCCCCTTTCTGAGGTGTTTGCAATCCAAAAAGCAAAAGTTGCAAGTCCTCACCCAGGACAGTAGGTTTTGTACAACACTTCTGGTCATGAACCAATAACATCAGTTGTAAAGTTTCATTTTGAATTGATTTCGCTGAACAATTCCAAATGGAAATCCCATTGACAACTCTCCATTCGCAAGCAGCACTTGAAACATAAGGTTATAAATTAAGCAATGAGAAAAGGAAACTCAGCAACACATTCCGGAGTACCAGGCTTTTAGGTTCACACAAATTCTTGTAGTAGTTTTCCTCCAGTTTTTAACTTATCTTAACTTCTAATTTCTAACATGCAGCGTTGCAGTACCTGGAAGCAAGACTGCATGCTAGAAAAGAAAAGGTTTTCTGAAAGGTTTCTGCCCATCTGAGACAACCCTAAAAGGCTTCCTAGCACTTACACTACATAACAGCTGAGGGATTTTTATTTATTTATTGTGGCGTTTTTCATTTGTAACTTTATGGCCTTTAATAATAGAAATGGGCTGAAGAGAAGAACAGAGAAAAGACAGTGGATATACTCCCAGGATACTACTCAAACCCGTTTTAAAATTGAATCAGTAATACCCCAAAATACCTCTGGATCTCCTTCCCTCTTCATAAATGAAGATTTGAAGAACAGTAATTTCATTATAGGCATCTATCTTTGGCATGAATTGCCTGCGTTTCACCTAGAAATATCTTAAGATGACCTATCAATTTCCAAACACGTTTAATGGGCAGAGGTCTCAAGAGACGAGACTCCTACCAGCTCGCTCAGCTTGCAGAGAGGGCACAGTTTGACCGCAGCTCTGAGAGACCTACGGAGAGGATAGAATCACAAACTTGACCAGTGGGAATTTCATATGAGTCATCACAGTAGAAAGTAATACTTCCATTTCTTTCTCTGGCTCTTTGTAGGCAATCAGGCCTTCTTACATCCAATGCAGTATTTTCCTCCTCCTCTCCAACCTCTACCCCTTATGTCGAAAAATATTAGAAGAAAGGCAGCTTCTGTCAACAGTACTTAATCTGGTAGCAAACCTTCTGCTAGAATACATAAACATGGGCTTTGACTTGCAGGGTAGGGCTTTAGCACTAGATTAACACACCCTTAAAGTAGGTGTCTACCTGAATGCAAACTCCTATTACAGGACACAAAGATCCAGGTGACAGTAGATGGACTGAGTAGCGAATAACCACAGCACCAGCCACGAGGTTTCTACCTCAGGATGAGACAAATCATGCTCAAGTTAGCAAAGCCCATAATGAGCAGTTAGACATACACTTGCGCTTACAAATGAACACATATATCTTACTACTGATCTGGACTCCACCAACTGTCATTGCTTCAGAGAAGAATATTTGGAAACAGAGTTATCCACAAGTAGCAGATTACTACTGCCCCATGGCTAAGTCTCTTCATATTCATCCTTGGTTGAACTGACTCCAAAGTAAAATGCTGCTAATAAAATCAAGTTTCCTTCACACACATTGTCCTTAATTAATTATGCAACTGTCTTAATAGCATATTAACTCCTCCATCCTATACTATTACTTGGACTTGGCGTTTTATTTGAAAGGTAACTTGGGAATAGAAAATCTTGTGATCTGCATCCAAAATAGTGTTTGATGAATTGTCACAAACTCAGTCTAGCACCGCATAACGTAACCAGAGTAAGTCGACTGAGATTTGGTCTACAAACTACACAACCACAAGACAGGACAAACAGGTTGGTGCACAGGATGTGAAGAACGATGCTGAAGCGAAAGATGCAATGGCAATCACAAGACCAAAGGCAAGTTGCATAAAACAGTGGTGGAAACCTGAACGATGAGACAAAAAATGCAAGGAATGCTAAATCATCTGGGATGGTAGTTACAGCCAGAGCAGAGCTTTACTTTAGAGAGTTGTTTCCTTGAGAACCTTAAGGACTGGGTCAACAAATCCATTACGATGCTCAGCAGCGAAAAGCACAAAGATCTGCTTCTGGAGCAGGACACTGTGCTTCAAAAGCAGCTCAGAAGTAACTGGCTGGACTAAATTATCTCCAGAGTTTTCTATAAATCACCAGTTTACAATTCCTAAGACCCTAAAACATCAGAAAAAAATAAAGGGCGAGGTGCCACAAGGGTCTCAGCCAATTTTTCTAGTACCTTAGCAAAGGCAGAGGGCTTCATGAATACAGTAAGTGACAATAAGTATATAGGTCAGAGAAAAGGAATCTAAACTAGATCAGACTCTCAAAACCAGAAGAAATTGAAGTTCATGGATTAGCTGTACCAATCTAAATAAATAAAAGAAACACTGACCTAACTGGTGAGCTCATGTGATTGAATTCAGTATCACAATGCAGAAGAATAACTGGAAAAATAAAAACGAGATTCCTTCAGCTGCCTGCTACGCTAAGGCTCTGACAATTTCTGCAACATTATCCCCAGAAGAGAATCATCCAGACCTGACGTAAGCTCCTTGATTTGCAGACTGGAACTAACATGCTCATAGCTAAAAACTAGAAGCAGAAGGGACAGACTGACCGACCTGGTAGGAAACCTGCAAAGATGAAGAAGGGGAAGAGGGCGGAGAACACAAGATGCCAAGATCTCATCAAAGATTTCTTTGGACAAGCTACAGACAAACAGTGGATGCCAGATTTTTTACAGAAAAACAGCAAACGTAGGCCAAAGACTTTGCAAGCTGTTGTGACATCAGTCACAAATCTTGAACCAGTTCAATATAAGAAAAGCAGCAGCCAGCAGCACATAAAACTGAGATATTTCTTCATTGTACTTTACAGTACAATTCTCTGTCAAAGTCATACAATGGCAAGGACTAGCTCTGAATTAGTAAACGAAAATTGTTAAGTTCGGACACCTCAAATGAAGAAACACAGTTATAGCAAATAACCCAATAAAGCCCAAACATCTCTACCTAAGGCAGTTCAGAGCAGCAGGCTCTTTTTGTCTAAAACAAAACAAGGCAGCCGTATTTTCAGGGATCACTCAGTGACCGAGCAATCCAATGCCTTCAATTTGTTTTGTTCCTGTGTCATTCCCCCCATGTCCCTCCCTCAAGCAGTAAAACAGAATTTCACTGATGACTGTGCAAAAATATCTGTGAAATGCATGTGTAAGCTTAGTCATGCTTAGAGCTGTAATGATAAAAAGCTGAAGTGCAGAATAAAAACTTGAATCAGTTTTCATTTCTGAATCTTGTACAGAAACACCACACAGTGGACTGTGCACAGACTTAAGTAGGAAGAAACAGTTTTACGAACTGGACCTACAATATCATCACAAAATTTGGATTTTACTACCTCTAATAACCTTGTAGCAATCACCAAGAAATTGTGTACTGTCCTGGTGGAAGGGAAGCAGGGAAAAAAACGTCTGGGTATCAATTTTGTACTGGACAAGCGGTCCCTTGTCAGTGCCAAACATTATAAAACTACTTATTGAGACAACTTTTCAGCAAAGCAGAGTAGGACTCGCAAATTAAAAAAAGCATTAGCTTAGAAAGGTCCAGATTTTGTGGATTCAAACCGGCAATAGGTGGATCCCCCATCAATCTTGTTCCAACAAGGTACTTTGCTCAGGGATGAACAACCTGAAAGAGTTTCAGGGGTAATGAATCAAGAAATTGGAAAACATTTTCAGATCTCACAATGATACATGCCTTCACTGGCCTGGTAGAAAATTATCCCACAGAGCAGGTGGCCAAAACCCCAGGGAAATGGATTAGGAAGGCCCACCATAACTTTTAACCAATCTTTACAACTCACAGAGTTTCAGCATTAATTTAAAGTTCAGCATGTACTAACAACTACAAAAAAAAAAAACCAATGGAGCTCTCCCATTAGCTATCATAATAGAACTATTACAGCACTCTTGGTCTTGATTTCCACACGGCTCGCAAGAGGATGAAAAGCAAATAAAAGACTCCCAAGGCAATCAGGCACAATGGCAACCTTTATGAAAGCAGTCACAAGCTTGAAAGCACCAACTGTTGGTCTACAGCCCTCCACACAGTCGGCAAGGAGATCTGATGTTTCACTGCGGTTCTGGCAACAAGCCACTAAGTTTTATGTCTTGTCACTTTTTCTTCTTGGGCAATCACAGACCTCAGTTTTTATTTGTGCCGAGGCTCCTTTCACAAGGGTCTCAAAAACCCGGTTATGATCACCCAGTGCTCAAATAGCATGTCCCTTGTCACTAGGTAGGTGACAAGGTCCTCCATTTGCCAGTGCAACTATTAACACTCAGTTAGAAACATGAGCACTGGAGTGACAGCAAGCACAAGCAAATCCTGAGAAGTTACCCTGGTGTGGCTGAGGGCCCTCTGAAGTTTCATACAATACCAGCAACTATAACTGTAGTCAAAAGAGAAAAAAAAAAAACACATGATATTCTAAAAGTGGAATATGTATTATGAAACACATTTCAGCAGAGTGGAAAAGGTCCTACATACCATGGCCTGTCAATCTATTTAATCATACCTAGGTGGTAACTTCCACTTTTTCAAAGGAGCTAAAACCTCACAAACTGTTCATGAACAGTTCAGAGCTACCACCATGAAACCGACCCCAAAAGACCATGAGTTTTGTTTTTTCTTAAAGTAACTTCATAAACACCATTAAGGTGGGGAATTTCACAGATTATGTTAAAGTGGTAGATATACTTCTAGCAACTGCCCCATTTCCCAGTTAATATGCAAGCCTGATGGCAAAGTTAATAATGTTGATACCTTAAAAAGAAACGAGCAAGAAATTCATTGCTTAAAAAAACAAGTGCAGTCAAGGAAATTATGATGGTTTAATTTGCATGAAAACAAATAGGATGGTTTAATTTGATGTAATATGGGGTGTTTTCCAGAACAGAAAGTGGGATTTTGAAAAACTTTTTAGTCCTAAAGCACAAAAAAGTTGTTCATTAGCACACGGCACTGAGATCTACTGGACAAATGAAGTAACTTTCAAAGACACTTTCCCTCCAAATACTGCATTAAAGGATTGGGCCAAGAGGAAAATCTCAGGGAGTTTAAAACTGAAATCTCACAGAGGAATAAACAGAAGGTAGTGGGCATGAATAACAGGTGGGTCTAATAAATATACTTTAAATCTATATTCTGAGATTAGATTGCAATGTTAGTAAAAACCTCAGTCAAGTAAAGATAGAATTTCTATGTGAGAGAACATACAAAGCTGCTGCTGCAGTACAACATCTTCATGGTAAAGAAGGTTTCCAGAGAGAAAACTGTGCCAGGTCTCTTCTGACCAGCAAATTTCACAGAAACAGCAGACTCATGTCAAGAGAAAAGTTCTTGTAAATGAACTTTCCTAGCTGCCTGCAGGGAAACCAAGCAAAAGGCAAAAATTCAAAAATCAAAGGGAAATAAATCACAGTTTGGAATGGATAGCGTAAGAAAATTGTCACAAATACATTAAAGTCTGCAAAACGTGCAATTTGTTTGATTTTTTATTTGAATATGGATTATGTTGAACATCAGTATTTTGGGATCCACTGGGTAAAATTGAAATGTAACACCACGATTACAGACTGGGTTAAAATCTTGCTGAAGTTAGAGACAGGAATGCTATACCACATGAAAAAGAACTCATCACGCTTATGTTTGGAAAGAAACATTAGTGGCCTTCAAACTTCAGCAAATGTCACCACCCAAAACAGAGCATGTTCAAAATTGAATTATGTGCGAGAAGAGTTGACAGGGCCTTTCAGAGGGTATTGCTTCAATAGGAGAGCGAGAAATAGCAGAAATACTGCAAAAAAGTCAAAGAACAGATAATCAAGGACACACAAGAAGAAATTGCAAATGGTATTGAGAGAGAAAAAACACGCACATGCAAAATGTTTTGCTTGTGGTCTAAGGGTTTTGAAAAAATGCTTCCTCACTAAACAAAGATGATACTTCTTTGCCATTTGATTCCTACTATCTCTAGGGAAAATGAGAACTTTGCACCTTCTCAAAAGAAAAAAAAGTCAAAGAACTATTTGGCTCTGCAACTGTATGTTCTATACTCTTATTTTTTCTCCTACATCAAAAAAAACCTACAAGCCCCACATTTCTGTTGGACAGCTGTGTAAGTCATACAGGTAAACTGGACAACATTCAACAAAACACAAAAATGGAAGAATTTAAAGTAACAGTAACCTATATATGTATTTAAACTACCACACCCAAAAGTCAGCATTTGCAGAAACTTCCATCTTTCAGCAGCAGAAAAAAGCAATTGCTACCTCATCTGTTACTAAATAACTCCTCTTCTGCCTCCTATCAGAATAATATTCGCCACTCAATGGAGAGCACTATTCTTTCTTTGTTCTTGTTAAATAAGGCAAAGCTCAAAGAGCATAATGAATACTAGCAAGAAGCAGATATCAAAGCAAAAAAAAAATAATACACCAATCCAATTAGCATCATGCTGTCCTTGATTTGGCTTGCCTCATCCTTCACTGTGCTGTTCAGCAGGAATCTCCCTATGGAACTATCCCTTGTTTCTATGTGTTTCTTCCATATTTCCACATTAGTTGTTCTCCCTTAGTCTAACATACGCTCTGAATTCAAAACACTTTTTTTTTTTTTCCTGCTTTTCAACTTGTATGTGTTCTTACATCAACCTAGCTCTAGCTTTTTGAACAAAGACATAACGGGATTAGTCAAAACACTGTTTATTTACAGTAGACCAAAGTACTAGTTACAACAGCATTCTCCAGTAACCTCTTAGCCTGTGTTTGTTGCTTACAACCGCCTCCTTATGTTTACTGCAGCAGCTGTACATTCCGATACTCATTTACTAACCTAAACAGGGTAGGAAGGCATTGCAAGGAGAGATGTGAAAACAAATAGACTCTGTGCAGCTCCATGGAAAGGACAAGGAAAATCAAACAGGAGAATCAATGAACAGGAGACGTAAACAAGAGACTACAAAGAATAATACCAAATAGCATTAGATCCCTTTCTGAGTCACTACAGTAATGTAATTGTCTATACTGTTAATATGAGCCCTGGAGTCCAAGTCCGTCTCAGTAAGAAGCAATGGTGATGTCCATCATTCTGCTGGTCAGGCGGATGGGACAGGCAGCTGAACTGTCGGGCTGCAGAAAGCAGTGCAGCAGCCAAACAGTTTCTCCCAGAACCAGTGCTGCGGGAAGGCCTGCGCACGCCCGTGCTCCGACAGACGGACCTACAGCTCCAGTGACAAGAGGAGACAAGTCAATTCACCACGCTGGAAACACTGCTAGCTGATTCCTCAGAAGGAGAGTAACCCTTTAAGTATTATTATTTTGCACAGTGACCCAGCTCCTCCCATCAAAATAATCCTGCCAAACCCTGACAACACGTGACTATGTACAAGTATATACATAAACATTGCCCATGTTCATCCTGGGTGCAAATAATCTAGTTATCATCTGATCCTAATTTTATTTCCAATTAGTGCTACATTTTCTTTCGAGAGGTAAAATGTGGGGGCGGGGGGGTGGATATCCGCAAAAAGTTTGCATCAGTAAAGGTTTGGTTTGTTTTTTTAAATGAGAAATTTGAGTAAAGAATCTGTCTAAACAAAGGAGAACAGGAACAGGATCTAAACAGAAGCAGGAGATGAGATGGAAAAAGGACAGAACCCAAAGAACAGCACAGCTACTGGCAGCAGTAGGAGGAAGCAAGGACACTGAGGAAAGAAATGAGGATACTGAGGAAAGAAATCCTGCCATACTTGGAGTTATAACATCTCTAGTTAGACATGGCACATCAGGATTACCTAAGACATGATAACAGGGCACTCAGCACACAATGCACAGCCGCATTAGGTGCTTGGGCAATCCTAGCGAGGTAAATAAACCTAGCTCTCTCATTCATTTCACGCCTCCACTACGCACTCAGGCTAGTATATCTGCATGAAAACTTTAATTTGTTTCAAGCTTAAGCCTCTGTTAAGTTCACACCTTTCATATTACAAATTTTTTTCCTATTATGGATATTCTTCTATCACAACGGCTTAATTCCCCAGTGTAACCTGTTTACAAACCTTACTGGATATCTAAATGTTATCACTCAAAGTGTAAGCTGGAATCAAATTTAGTCAAACATTTTACTGAAAATTCACAGTATTATACAGTGGTTTATCAAGAGGAGAAAAAACATAGATATATCGCTATTAGGAACATGCCCGATCTAAATAAGCAAGAATTACCTGTCCTTCACATCCTGCATGCATGTTGTCTGTACAAATGTACATTGCTAAAGCTTAAACCTTGAAATTCTTCTCCTAATACTTGGTAAACATAACCTACACATTATCCAAAATGGGGACTACCCCTGTTTCCAGACAAGGGACAACATAATAATGGAAAAAACGTAATTCAAAAACAGTCAAAGCTATCCAAAGAACCCCCAAAAAACAAAACCTCAAATAGTAAGAACAGAGCTATGAGGAAGCTATAGAGTGAATCTTGTCAAATTTACTGGTAAATTCTTTGGCTTGGCAGTCATATTGGAAATTACGTTTTACCATTGGCCATACACAATTTATTGCAACTGCCTCTGTGAACCACATCAAGCAGATAAATAGGTAATAACCCATCAGTGTCTCTTCTAATTTAACAAGCAGGAAATACCAAGTAGAAGTAGCAGAAAACGTGTTCAAAACCAATGGAGGTGCCTCCTGAGTTAGTGCGTATTTGACCCACAGAACTACTTGAAGGCGTTGTGAACGCTAGAGTTCCACACAGATGGAGGCAAGGCAAGGCTGAGTTGATGGAGAAGAAATCCACCATGGAACTTTAAGTCTTCAGTAGCTCTGTTCCAGAAAGCTCCTGGGCTGCACTTTTTGCAGGCTGAGTAGATACTTACACAGCAGGGCTAGGTAAAGAAGAATCATATGTGCTTGCCTCTTTCACAAGCATCTGCTTAGGGTAGTGTCAAAGACTCTTGAAAGATCACTGACTTCAACTGCTTTTACACAATCCTTTTAGTAATTTTCCATGATGGAAAATATTAGATGTTAGTGCTGTCACTTACCCAGTTCTGTAAATGTGTGGCCACTTCTCTGACTGACATCATAAGCAAGTGCCACAAGAAAACAGCGAACTGCAATAATCCTAATTAATAATTGAAGGCTTCTAGTCTCCGAGACACACAGAATACAAATTCATACCCAGATTCTGCAACAGGTCCATGCAGATGCACTCACAGACTTTAACTGGGTACCATAAAGTCCCAGAGGGCTAGGAGCATACTGCACGTTAAAAATACGGGTCTGCATTATTCAAGCCATTCGAGTCTTCTGATGATAAAGCTTTAATATTACACCTAATTTGCAAGAAAAGGTGCTGTTTCATCATTTTTGCAAAGACAATAAAAGCTACCAGTAAGAAAGCCCTTGACAACTGTCACGCCTCAATGGTGCTTCATTGCTATCATGATTTCATTTACCCTATCACTGTTTACATCGCTTCCTGAACCTGCTGCCCACCTCCTGCCTGGCACAAGCATCTTTCCCTCTTTCATAGCAGCTCCCTGCCAGCCTGCACTCACTGACAGCGGCGATGCTCAGGGACCAGCACCCAGAGCAAACCTGACAGACAGAGGGTTCCTGAAGGAGGGCACGCCTGCCAGGCTCTCTGCTTTTCCAAACCAATTAGCTCCTCTATTAAAACACGCTCCTTTCCACTTACAAATCTCACCTCACTTGCAACATCTAAGAATTCATAACCTTATATCCTTAATTTAGAGACCCTTCAGGTCATGGACTTTTTCTTCCTACCTGCTTTATAACTTGCTGCTTAGGTAATGAGCATCAGTCAGCTCCAAGCGATGTTTCACAGGAACAAGTACCGACATACAGAAAAACACTACAAGTAGCATCACTGCAGCTGGTTTCTGGAAAAGGAGATGGTGCTTAAGGTCTTGTTTCCTCAGGCCTCCTCCCAAGCCAAGGAAAAACAAGTCAGGGGAGCGGGTACGAAGCACTGCTTACTGGGTGGGATGGGTTACTCCATCCTTAACCTTACGCCTAGAAATCGCCATGGAACATGGAACACGAGCGTATGGCGTATAAACCTGATTTCTCCACGGCCGTTGCACGAGGCCTGGGACACAGACAGACAAACAGACAGACAGACAGACAAACAGACACAGACACACACACACACACACACACACACGCCCCCCTCACGGCCCAGCGAGGCGCCCCCCCAGCCCCGCCACCGGGTGCGCGGCTGCCGCCCCTCAGGGAGCGGCGAGGCCCGAGGCGCAACGGCCGCTTCGGAGCGACACCACCCGCCGGGCACGGCGAGGGAACGGAGGGAAGGAAAAGGAGGGCAGGGAAGGGAAGGAAAGGAGGGGAGGGCCGGCCCGGCATCCCGCAACGGGCCCGTCCGGCCCCACCACCCGCCCCCGGCGGGGACTCAACCCGCTCACGCGCTGCCCCCGCCCCACACGGCGCCCCGAGGCGGCGGGGCGGGCGGCGGAGCGACCACCGCCACCATGGCTGAGGCACCCACCTTCCCCCTCCG